>WUQG02005778.1:0-12123 GCA_011317285.2 Androctonus mauritanicus | reverse complement strand
TGGGACCCGAGACTCGAACCCGGGTCCTCCAGAGTGGAAAGCCGAAGCGTTTCCACGCGGCCAATCCGGCCGACTCGTGTTTATGTTAGAAGCGCTGATGCTATAATTTTATAAGATATGAGCAGTTTTCCACCCTTCTAGCCATGCGCCTGACCTCATGCGGCAGCCCGGTACCTTTCTCGTGTCTACATTTTCTGTTGTGATCATTCCAATTAGGGGACCCCAGGGAGACTTCGGCCCCGGGCCTCGATAGCTGTAGGTCTTCCACTGTCGCCAAGTGAAAAAATTTGAGAAGCCCTGATCTAGATTAAAGCATACTTTACTATCTATAAATTTTCTCTGCGTGAAAAAATAACATATAGTTCGTAAATTCATCGATTTGTAAACGTATATTATATTTGAATAATAATCGACATCAGTTAAAAACAATTACTGAAAATAGTAACAATTATCGCTATATGAATTAGCAAATATAAACGAAATTTTAGCGCAATAATGTTCCTACATGCCCACAGCTGTTTATTAATTATGATGATTTTAGTTTATATGATTTTAAACCTGCTGATTATGTAAAATCATAACTAATAAAAGTCCGACGAATTAGGATATTTTATAGAAATCTTTGGGGTTTTATTTTTTCAGATATTTTTTAAACTTTTTCTTAAATTGAATTTCAGTTTATGTTTGCATAAAATTAAAAAAACAGTTCATTGTCTGCAATTAAGTTCGTCGATATTATAATGTTGGAAGTGGTCATCGATATTTATGTTTTATAAATAAAATCTCAAATATCATTATCGTATACTGTGTTGTCTGTACAAGTAGATCTACTGTATAGTGCATAATTTTTAAAAATATTCCAGAAAGCAGCAAGTTTCATCATTTTCTGGATTATCCGGATTAGATCTTATCCTAGCAAATCCGGATAAACATTAATCATAAAAACTTATCGGAATCACCCAATATCGACTCAACATACAGTCGACCCCCGATTTACCGGGGGCGGCTTAACCAGTGTTCGCCAAAAAAGAAAAGATTTACATCTATCGTAAGAATCATCAGCAGGCACGCTAGAGAGAAGAGCCAGAGAAGAGACATGGTATTTGACAATGAGATTCGATTTGAAAACAAAATTTGGAACTTTTCAGGTCTCCCCCATCCTTCTCCCTTACCAAAAATTTTTTTAACAACCTGACTGCAGTTACAAATCCTTTCCTCAAGTAACAGAGCATCTCCTGTGATCAGTTCCTCATCTACAGCCTGTTAGCTCTAACCCAATTTGGTTCCCAATTTTTTTCTGGCCATGCCCTACCTAAGCATCTCTAAAATTCTGATGCTCCCTGTGACATGTAATTTTTGTTATTCAAAAAATGAACTCCTAAATAAGTTTCCAAAGAACATGGCATCCATGAAAGAGAAAAATAATAGAACAAAGGACAGTTGAAGTACTGAAGAAGAAAGCACTAACCAGAAAGAAATTGTTTTAAAAATAATAATAATATGAAATGATACGAAAAAACAGCAAATAAAGCTTCAAAACCGCCATATACATTCTAATTTTAATTTAAAAAATAAATATGGTACAGTATATGTTTATATACTGTCTATAAGGTCTCTATAACCATAAGAAATGTAAAAAATTCACTGTTAATAACTCATTCTCGAATTGACCCCTTAAAAATCAAATTGCCCCTTGTGGGACGTGCGTCTCACGTTGGGAACCACTGATATAGAGGCATCAAGTACACTTAGAGTGCCTTCATATGTCCTTAATGCTTCTGTATGAAACATTTAAACGTTTACAATTCGCAATATTTCGTTTAAACTAACTAAAATAGATTTTTATAAATGTCATTTATTAAATAAGATTAAATATCTAACAACAGTTTTTTAAACAAAGGATTTATTTTCATATCTTTAATTTAATTTTTAGAATTATTTAAAAGTTTAATTAATTAAATATTGATCGATATCACATTTTATAAGTATTTAAAGTCTACTTCAATCAATATTTTATTCTAAATCTTGTTATTTAAATTTGAAATTTTTGTTTTGACTTATATTAAGAACGTCGATACAAATAAAACTCAATGCATTATGAAAATATTTTCAATTATTTAATGCCATCAATGTGTCTTCCCTTATTAGCTAACAGTTTTGTAGTTTTGCAACATGTGATCAACTTTCGACTATGTGATCGCCACTTCAGATCATGTGACACATCTCAATGGGGAAATATGTATCACATGATAAATGGGATTGCGAGTTGATGACTGATAAACACGAATGAAGTTGCATGGTAGTATATTTGATAATTTCTTATTTTATAAGATTTTGGAAATATATAAGAGAAATAAAAACTGTTAACATTTTAACAATAAAATTCCTTAATGATATTATTTTGGAAGTAATTGTTTCTTTAAAAAAACTTAGAATCTGAGAGAAAAAGAAATGTGATGTAAAATAGGAGCAGTAAACAGAGATAATTTTGTTCCATGGGGAAAATATTGCAAATGAGCCTAGTAATGATAATTACTTTTTATCTTATTGATAACTTTCATATCGTCAGTTGAGAATACTGTTTAAAACTGTGAATGTAATTATCTATATTCCGCCATTTTTTTCGCTAGTTATACTTTCTTGCATATTTTTATCTTTTTAAAATTTTTCTTTTCTCAACTGATATATATTATTTGTTTAATTTTATTCTGTAACAGTTTTTAAATTTATTAAATTATTTTAAATAAAAAAAAAACTTCAGACAGTTTAATATCATTTAGCGTTTCCAAGCCTTGGAATATTTTTTTTTATTCATAACAAGAATGGATCAAAGAGTTAATTGATGTAATCATCTGTTTTTGGAATAAATAAATAATAAATTATTATTATTTTTTTTTCATTTTCGAATAAATCATACGCATCAGAAATTCTTACTAAAATTTCATTCATTATTCATTATTTATTCTCATACACTTTTTGACACGATTAAATTATTGCTGGTTAATCCAAGATCGAGTCAGTTATTTCATTAAAGTATTATTCAAGTAGATTATGAGAAAAATTAAATTGCAAATAAAAATACTTTCATTTTTTTTTCTAAATTTAAAAATACATAGTCATAAAAAAAAGAAAGAATAGCTGAATAGAGTAATTTACAAAATATTCACAAAACTATTGGAATCCTGTGCTATTCATACGTGTATTCTCGTAATTCATCCAGAATCAGTATATTCACAAATTTTCGATTTACATAAGAATATCTACGTTTTGAAATTCATGTGACTGTCATAAATATTGCCATTATCAATCAAAGTTTCTATTGCTATATAATAATTCAATTTAATAGCATGGTTTGATTAACATATTCTTTCATGTTTATATATAGAAAGTATGTTTTATGCTTACCATATAGATCTAGTAATAAATCATCATATAAAAACAGAAAGGAGGAAGTTACAATAAGGAAATTGAGATTAAATTTTTAAAATTTCTGCTCCGTTTGAAGGTATTATAGATCCTAGAGCACAGTAAAATCATCACCACAACTATAAGTCTATTAAACGACGATTATGATGTTCATTTGTCGACATCTTGCCAATGCTAATGTCATACAGATTTTTACAATCATTAGGAATGCCATTTTGACATTGTCACTTCTGTGGAAAGTGACAATGTCAAAATGACATTCCTAATGATTGTAAAAATCTATACGGCATTAGCATCCAAAATGTCGACGAATGACATCATAATCGTTGTTTAATAGATTTAAAGCCTTAATTTTTTAATTTTTATGGAATTTGACAATGATAAAAAATATATAATGATAAAAATTTCATTTTAAATACTTGGATAAATTTATTATAATAAAAAAAATAATTATTACGACTGTTATCTTTCATGTTATGGAGCATATGTAGAGTTTTAGATATTTTAATAAGTATGCTAACATAGGCAAAAGTTTTTTAGGGGCACATATAAACAATAACCTGCAAGAGTGTCTACAATAATAAAATTATAGAAAACCTTTACAAAAAATACACGGAAATATTTATAAATTTATAAATACATAAACATATTGCTTGTAGGTTCATAAAAATTAGAATAATTAATTATAATATAGATTATATAAATTATACGCACGTACTGTATATATAATAATGTTATTATATGATAATTATGTCAAATATAATCTCACTTTACGAGAATAGATGAGTTTGCTGTTATCTTAATTAACTACTTTATGTCACATCAGCTAGAGATATGACAAATGCGATCAAAAGTGAATAACTTCACTTTGAGTACACATCGTTGACATGACATACTCATACATGCACGACGACAACTCGTTTGACCTCACAAAAATCCTAGTATCGTTACTATCGAAGAACATACCCAACTTGGAAAGTCGTCTTCAGATAAGTGTCGAAGAGATACTCAACAAAACTCAATGAGTCTCTACGATATTTGAGTTTGGTTGGTTGAATAAATAATGGATAGAGTTAACCAACTGTTAAGCATACTAATATCTTTTTATAAACAAAAAAAACATGTTAAATCCGAACAATCTCATGCATATACTTGAACGAATATAAAGATGACCACAAAGCACATCTACTCTAGTCAATATTGCATAAACGAATGGATAGATTTTTTTTGTATTATTAATAAAAAAAAATTCTTATAATTGACAGCTAAATAAATTTTCACGTAGTTTCTTTTAATCTGATTTATATTTATTTTTATCTGGTTTAGAAATTTAAACATAAGTCATTGTTAGTTAACATAAGTTTTGTAACGTCATTCAACATGAATTACAGTACTTTATTCCCATTGAATATGTAGTGTCTTACTTATTTCTATTGGTAGTTTCTTCCGATGGCTCTTTTATTCGATAAGGAAACAGATTTTTCCACTTTTGTTTAAAGTTTAAAGCAGAATGAAGTTAAAAAAATAAGAAAAACGATCGAAATCGATGTAGCAAATGAAAGAATCGACACGTCAATCGATTAAATCCCAGAAATATTTCGGAATAAAATTTAATCTGAATAAGAATTAAATTATATAAAATCAGATTTAAAATATTAGAATTTTAAAAATATTAGAGAGTTAAAAAAAAAAGAAAAGAAAAAGTTGAATTTTTATCATTTAAAAGAAATAAAAATTGCACGTAAAATATAATCGAATCATGGACAAAAAAAAATAAAATAAAATAAGAAATTATCTGATCACATCTTATCTAAATTCAAAAATACGTTCGATATAATTCGCTAAATTGGTTTAAGTCTGTATAGACAAGATATGTAAGAAATATTGAATACAAAGCACACCAACAAATGAATATAGAAGAAGAAGAAGAAAAATCAGAATTTCCATAAAATGTTATCAGCATCCACAGTTATATAACAAATCTAATAACGTTTGCTATTGAAGTGGAGAATTTATGATTGCACAATTTGTTATGATATATATATGTGTGTGTGTGTATGTGTGTGCTTCTATTCTGGAAAATTTATGATACACCAATGACTGCAAATTTCAGAAAAGTGATTTCAATGCTCCATTAAATGCAAAAAATATGCTGAATTTTCAATTACGTAAAAATGGATCGAATTCTTTAAAAAAAAAAAAGCATAAATGCATTAAAAATTCGATTGTAATTTTTCAAAATATATATTTAAATAACTTGCCAACTGTGAAAATCCGTTTAAAGTAGTCCAAAGATGCCCGTTTCGTGTTATTTAAAGATGCAAAGAAAAGAATGACACGAGTGCATCTAATAAGTAAATACTTTACTTATCACAAGAATATTTCCTCTTAACAAATTATTAATTAAAGATTTATTCTTAAGCGATCTGCATTCTTAAGAGATGTAATGAATGACGGTTATGACTATTCAGATATTTTTAAATTGCTGGAAGTCAATGACTAATTATCTATTCGCTCTGGGTTATTAATTTTAAAAGAAGTTTTAAAAGTTAGGAATTAAAGAAAGGAAACTATCAGAATACGCTATAAACGGATTTATTTTTAATTTAAAAGAATATTTAAAACCATTCATTAAAATTTTAACGATTAGTTTTGGAAATATTTAATTCAAAATTACACTTCAAACTCATCATTCAGATAATTACTTAAAGCGATAGGATGTAAAATTTTATCGACTAATTGAAAATTTTTATATTTTTATTAATTGCATTTTCATTAAACTTTCGACAGAAAAATTTATAAAATATATAACTCGTAAGCTACTAATGATTTAGATGTTTTCGTGTTATTATACGAACATCAAAAAAAAGAAATAAAAAAAAAAGAAGATATTACTCTTATTGATTTTTATTAAAAATACCGAAGTGTTACTGAGTCGAGTGAAGAAGAGAAGTGTAATGAAAATAATAAATTTTAACGAGTTTAAAGTAGAAGACAAAATCGAAGTACAAAAAAAGGATGATGTTCAGAAAGAATTGGAATTTGAAATATGAGATTCCAAAGAAGATTCAGTGATTTAAGAGGATGTCTTAACTTAAATTGCTATGGACAAATGATAGCGATGAAAATCCAGTAACATTACTCTTTCTTCTTTTATTATTATTATTTTTTTTAATCTTCTAAAATTTTATTTTCGTAATTAATATATATATTTTTTTATATATTATTTTGCGATTACTGGTAACGCATATGAAACGTTGTTACGCTTTATATACTTAAAAAAGTTTAGCATAGATTAAAAAAAATTATAATTACTTTTCTTTTTTAATCTGTGAAACAGGCGTCATAATTGTGAAACAAACTGTGAAACAGTTTTACAGTTATACAGTTTAAAACAGTTTCACAGTTTTAACTGTGAAACAGTTAACAGTTATTGTGTGTGTGAAACAGTTGACAGTTAAAACTGTGTGTGAAACAGTTAACAGTTATTGTATGTGTGAAACTGTGTGTGAAACAGTTAACAGTTATTGTGTGTGAAACAGTTAACAGTTATTGTATGTGTGAAACAGTTAACAGTTATTGTGAATGTGAAACAATTGACAGTTAAAACTGTATGTGAAACAGTTAACAGTTAAAACTGTGTGTTTCACATACAGTTTTGATTGTTAACTGTTTCACACACACAATAACTGTTAACTGCTTATGTAAATTATAACTGTTAACAAACTGTTTTAAACTATGTAACTGTAAAAATGTTTCACAGTTAAAACTGTTTATGCAAATTATAACTATGTAAACAGGCGTAAATTATGACATCTGTTTCACAGTTATAATTTTTGCTGATCGGTTGTTGTAATTAATTATTTTTTCGTTAATTAATATAATATTTAAATTCCTTTTTTCATTATAATGTTTGTATCTAACATTGTTTTTTTTTTAAATAAAATATATATATATTTTGCCATCTACAATATGATTAAATATATCTGAAATTTATTTTATTTGCATTCGAATATCATTCTTTATGTTTCTTGAGATTAAAGAAAAAAATCTTATGCATGTTATAAATCATTGAAATTATTATTTCTTATAAACAAAATAGGGGGAAAAAATAAACAATTGCACAAATATAATGCAGATATTTTTCATTAAAAATTAAAAAAAATTAATTTATTATTATTATTTTTTTATATAAAACTCAATAAAGATTTTTTTTTTGTTTCATAGAATCTCCGAGCAATATTGGGTACAACGTTCGTTCAGGAATTCTATAAAAAAACTTACTAAATATATTAATTTTATTTATTTTACTGAATTATTGATTATTTTCCTAAGTATTCTCTTATTTTAATGTATTATTCAAGCTCACGTTCTACAGTAATCTGATAATTGTATCAAGAAGCATATAATGAAAGTTTAATCGCTTTTAATATATCAACGATACATTTTTTTTTCCTTTTAGAAACGATATCATAAATATAAACATTAAAATTCTTCATAAAAAACACAGAAATTTAACAGATTAGACAGGAATGGATATAAATAAGGAATGATTTCATCAGAGATACAGTTAAAATAGGTTAAAAAATTTCAGGAAGGAAGATTAAAGTGATTCGGGCATGTAAGGCGAAGGAGTGAGGAATATGTGGGTAACAAGGTTGAGGAAATGCTAAAAGTGGGAAGAAAAGGAGAGATGGATCTAGAATTAGATGGATAGAGAGAGTGAGGGAACACCTGAGAGAGAAGGGACTGAGGAACATTGAGAGTTAGACTAAAGAATGCTGACTCCATTTGAATGGGACAATGAAGGCCTGTAAAAGACGAAGTGTCCTTGATATATTACAAATTTTAAAATCCAAAACAAGTTAGAACATGTTTTTAAAAATATCAACAATTATACAAAATGTTTACTTTTAACTGTCGTTATAATCACATTAAATTTGTAAGAAATTTAGAAAATTATTTATATATTATAGTAATAAAAATAATAAATCACTTTCATAGACAAGCAAAACAAAGTTACTTACATTATAGACATCTCAATACCCAACATGCATAACATCCAGGATGCATTCACCCAAAATTTAGCAAATATACAGAACTCTCACAAGAAATTAAGCGTCTTTGAGGAATGCAAAAGGTAGTCACAGTACCCATCATTCTATCCTCAACAGGAGTAATTCCTCTCACTCTACACAAAAGTCTCAAAACACTAGATTTACACCCCAAGACATACATAACACTACAAAATGCATCACTACTAAATACATGCAACATAGTAAGAAAATTTCTCAGCACTGACACAGACAATTAGTTAACACACAACTAAACATCATAACTGTCTTGACTCCTGTCCGACATAGCACTTATATCCGGAGTTATTCCGTGCACACACTGTTGTACCCCAATATAATAATAATAATGTTCTCTCTAAAAAATGAAATGTTTAAAACAATGATTTCTGTACACATGTAATTTTTGAACACAGTTCAAAAATTAACTTTTCTGAAATTGTATAATTGATAAGATATGTATACATTATATCATCTCATTTGAAATAAAATTAAATACAATTTGAATACAATGGTTTATTAGTCTTATTATTGTTATTCTGTTAAAAAAATAATAGTTATAAAAGTTTCCAGTTTAAACATACATGACAGAGTCTACGACTTAAGCAGTGGCATAGGTTTGCTTGTGCATGCCCTACTACTGATGATATTCCAACAGTTGATAGGCTTGGGTGTTGGCAGTACATGCTGGAAATAATTTTTATATTTTAATAAAAAATACTTTGTCTTTTGTATCTGAAAAAATACTTCTTGTTACTATATTTCAGGAGTTTTTCACTTTTTATAACTTCTTTGAAATCCAAATTCATTTTACGATTGATGTTAAACTGTTCAATGTTAATTTGAATAAACAAATCACTATGTTGATTGGAAATATTAATAGTCAAGATTTTTACAATAGCAATCATTATTTCAAAGCATACAACATATTCAAATAATAAGATATAAGAAGTGAAATCAAAATTAAGTCTAATTAATATGCAAAAAATTTTTATATCATTTAATTTTCTTTAAAATCTTTAAAAATGTAAATTGTAAAATTTTCAATTCTTTCTAAGAGTGTATTTTTTAGTTTTTTTTTTTTCCAGAAGTTTTTGCTCCATATTTGTATATGGAGCAAAATACCATATACGAATATGGGATAACCAAAAATATTTTTTTATATGAAGATTTAGCCATCCAGCAAAATAATTGCTATCATTGGATAGCAGCTAGTCTTCTGAATAAAATAAGCTATAAAAGAAGAAACTAACCATTTTTTCAAAAAATATTGATAAAAATCAATTAATATGCAAATTTTGATTAATGAATATTAAAATTTCAATTATTTCAAAATTAGCATAAATTTATTGAATTATTCTTATTATTAATTTATATTTATTGATATTTTTTTCCTTAAATTTCAATAATTTTTAATTTAATATTTTATAAATTTTTAAATTTATGTCAAAAAACTTAATGTAAAAAGAAAAAAATCATTTCTTATATGTACACAGCTATATTTTTTGCTTTTATTGGATCCCACAATGACTGATTCTCACACCATTCCCAATATCACACTTTGCAGAAAATAATAGGCTTGGCAAGAAAAAAACAGGAAATAATTATTGGCAATAAAATGATAAAAGTGTTATGCCCCTTTTAATAGTAAATCTTTGTTTATATTAGTATTCTCTCATTTTTTGACAAAAGTACAAAGAAAATGAAGCAAAAATCAGCAATTAATAAAAAAAATATTGCCTATTTTGATATCTGTATTTTTTAAATTTTAAGATTTTATAGTTCATATTGCAGTGGCTGATCAGTTAATGATTACAATTCATTCAAAGACTATGTTCACTACCTGAATTGTTTGTTAACCGATTATCAATTTATCATAGATTTTTTTATGGGAATTTGATTAATTCATTCTAGAGACCCAAAAAATAAATAAAATCATATAGTTTCTTACTACATTTATGTGTGTGTAATAATAATAATATATACATATACAGTCTTGCATTTTCATCTATCATGTTTTATTTTTCCATATGTGGGGCATTAAAGAATCTATCCAATGTTGATTGCTTCTCTCTCTCTCCAGGATTTTTCAGAAATGATTAATAGCATTGCTGTTGTAGAGATCCCCAAGCCTATTTTGTTTTTTGTCAAAAAATAATATCACTTTCCATTCTGGATGAATATTAAATAGCAGGTGCTTGGATGGGCAAAACAAGTCCTTCCATAGGCTCCATCCCCCCTTCAGAGGGGTCAGCTATATTGTGGAGGATGGGGATTGACAGGCCAGGGTTGGACTCCATGTTAAACAATTTCAAGAGTGGGACCCAAGACTCGAACCTGAGTCCTCCAGAGTGGAAAGCTGAAACATTTCCACATGGCCAATCCAATAAACCCTCAAGTCTATTGATCTTAACTTGGTTTGGGTGTCATTCTAAGACCAAAAAATTTTAAAAACTCTCACCTCCTTTAATAAATTTTTGATTTGTTTTAATTTGAGTTCATTTTGATCAGGAAAAACCACTGTTCTCCCATCTTTACCTGTATGTCCACAACATGCAAGACCTAAACTTCTCATCCATCAGTCTGTGGATCATACAGTTTGTTCTGTAAGGTATTTGTTATCCAAATATGTGTTCATTGCCCGATTTGTTTATAGTCCAAACTGTTAGCTGATCACTCACTAACTAAAAAACTACATCCCACTAGTAAAACTTTATATCAATATATAATCAAAACAGCATAAATACAATCTAGAATATAGAGCAGTATTTTTTAACCTTTTTTTTGTATTATTGCTGTTAATTTTTTTTTGTATTAATTTTTAATTTAAATGGCAGTATTAAGGGGCTAATAAAGGTTTGTCATGGGGGCAAAGTAAATGCCACCCAGGGCTGATGCTATGCTCTGGATGGCAGTTACTTTGCCAATAGCCACTGCTCCTAACCCAAATTTTAGCTTGCAACTCAAAGCAAGAGAGACTGCTCGTATCTCAAAAAACTTGTAAGTTGAGAGACTCTTAAGTCAAGGTATCACTGTGTTCTCTACACCAATTCTACTCATACAACCTGTATATAGAAAGTGTCCTTTTTTACATTTGATTCTTGTAGTTTTGTGCTCTTTATGTTTATTAAGATAATGTATTAATTTAATTCTAGTAAATATTAAACATGAGAAATCCATAAATTTTGACATTTTTGACTTTCAAATATTCTGATTTACATAGAAGTTTCATCAATCTGCTTACTTTTATCTCAAACTCAGAACCAAATCAAGCACAATAAGCAAGCATCACTTATTTCATATAACGTTTTCGGACTTTTGTTTCAGTCCCTCGTCAGTACAGCGTTAACTCCATTATACACTATTCTACATAAATAGAACAGAACCATTTTCCTCTGATTTACAATGGCAGGGTTTGGTTTTGAACTCCATTGTAAATTAAGGACCATCTGTATCGCCTTTTTTTTTTATCAACTAAATAACAGCTAAAGTTACATATATTTTAAATTTTTTATATATATATTGGTAAGCTCGTTACTATAGTCTGTCTCATGTTGAGTTGATATCTAACCTAAGATGTGCTTTTGTTGTGTTGTTCCACTTTTATAAAGGAAATCATTCCATG
>WUQG02005767.1:0-12123 GCA_011317285.2 Androctonus mauritanicus | reverse complement strand
CGATCAGTTTTTGCATATTGTACGAAAGCCGAACCTTTTCCGCTGATGTCAAAACCTTTTTGTCATAGACTGTACATAATATATGAGAAGGAATTTTATCTGCATTTTGACATCATTTAAGTTGGACATGAATTGTTGTTATAAACAATTCCCACCAAATGAATATTTTTACTAAGACATTAGTTCTCTATAATAATTCTTAATTGAGTTTTATCAAATGAAAGTAATTTTGTAGTCTTCTCTGAAGAATGATTCAAAATATGAGATGATTATGCTTTAATATAAAACTACACTATCAATTAGGCAGATGCCTAGCAGCAACAATTAGGTTCTAATTATCTACTCAAATTAATTGCATTTAATACCAAAGTATGCTCAGTTGCAAAAAAGGAATAAGAAGTTAATTCCTTGCTTAAACAAATTAGCAATATCATTGCTCTCAATTCTTTTATGCTCTAGTACCCAAAAAAACTGTACTTTATTCTTAGAAACTAATTCAACATGAGATGATGACTATCAAATGCTCTTATAGTAGATTACCAGATAAGATATATAAGCAATTCTCAGTTTATGAATTTCCATTTAACAATTTCCAGTTTTCATATTTAAGAATTTTTCTGAGTATGAAGTATCAAAAAAAACTGAAAATATTAACTGTAATTACAGTAAATAAATGCTAAACATTCATAAAAGGCATTTCAGTCCATGCACACAGCTATATGACACAGTGCAAAATTGGTTTGCAGCAAAATCTCCATTGTCTGCCACAAAATCAGAAAAATCAAAATCTATTAAAAAGTGGAAGTAGTGCACTTTTTGGTTTTACCAACATATGTAAATAACTTCCACTCTTAGTTGTCTAAGATAATAGTTCATCAGTATAAAAGCTTATCTATTTATTTGTTAGAATTTTATTTTTCGTTATTATTAACATTTATATGACAATTAATTGTATTACCTTAAATTTAAACTACAGGGTAGAAATTAGATTTAAATTCTTATTATTATTTGCTTGATTTTAAAGCCTATATTTTCATTTTGTTAGATAAATAAATCATTATTTAATCAGAAACTATTGATTTTGTTGGCCTTTACTTAATTTTATTGCAGTCAAATTTCATTGATGAGAATGGAATTCCTGATTTTAACATTATGTCTTTGAGAAATTGATGTCCGGTTTAAAATTTCTTAATTTATGAGCAACTTCCAGGTCTGAATTAATTGTAAAGGCAAATTGTTTGAATATAAATTGGGTGTAAGTACTCATTATGTTTAATAGAATATAAATAAATACTGTTATCTCTCAATTTATGAATTCTCTGTTTACTAATATTCAATTTAACAAAGACCGTAAATCTATACCACATTTTTGGAAAGAAAAATTTTTGCTTTTGTGAAAAACTGTTTGATCATCGATCAATTATCCACTATAATTTATTTAAATCAATGCTTTTCTCGTTTTCTTCATTGATTGTAGCAGATATATCAGATCTACTCTGTGTACTATTGTTTTTAAGAAAAAATTCATTCTCATTTTATCCATAATACTTTAACTGCTTTCTTTCTCGGTTTACTACCTAGTCAGTCTTAATCAATAGAAGCCTTTTAGCAGTGAACAGTGCATTTTATTATCACATATAGTCTCTACAGGCCAACAAGCTTAATGCGCCGATCAAGCTTAACAGCGTAAAGTTGTTAAGCTTGATCGGCGCATGACTACGGTTTAGATGTTTAAAGTTTTTCAAATAATTGTAAAGAAAAATTTAAAAAACTTTGAAATGTTTAAATTTTAATTTTTTACGTTTTTTTTACGTTTTTAAGTTTTTGCGTTTTTAAGTTGTTGAGTTAGTATTCTACTATTCCATTATAATTTTTAAACTTGTTTGTTGCGTTCTGTTCTAAACGAATTTGTGTAACTGTGAGCCTGAAGATGGCAACCAGCGTTGTCGAAAACGTTAGCCTGTAGAGACTATATGTGATAATAAAATGCACTGTTCACTGCTAAAAGGCTTCTATTGATTAAGATTGACTAGGTAGTAAACCGAAAAAGAAAGCAGTTAAAGTATTATGGATACAATATAGCTGCTTAACTGAAAACATAAATGGCATCATAAATGAAATTACAATGTATATACATTATTTTTACTTTATGTAGGCTGTGTATTTATATCATTCAGCTTTTACTATATATTAGTATTATTTTAAATTTTATGCATTATTTGGAATGATTTGGTAGGATATTTTTTTTGGGTCTAGGAAAGTTCAAAAATTTTTCATATAAATTAATAATAATTACTTCTTTGTTTTATGCCATTTTGGTTATAAAAGGTTTTATAGGAATGCTCAACCTTTCATAAAGTAGGAGAATCTGTGTTCTTATTCTTTGAGGAAAACTGCTAAACTGATTTTGATAAAATTTGTATATTGTTGTATAATATGAATTATTATTATCAAGAATATTTTCAACTAAAGATACATCAAAAATGGAATTTATACATGTTATTATAATATCATTTATTTCATTGTTAAATTTAAATAAAACTTTGGAATTTGATTAAATGAAATTATTTATAATAATAAAAGAAAATGTCTATGTATGTGAATATTTGTAGCAGTTGTTAAGTTCTGACAACATGATAGCAAAGCTTTGAAAATTTGGTAGAATATTCAGAATGAAAGTAGGATTTATAGTAGTAAACATTATCATCAATAATCAGCTCAGAGTTCAGATCAGGATATTTCAGAATCAGAACAAAAATTTTGTTTAATTCTTCATATTTTTGTTCAAATTTTTGTTGTTGGGTCCTTCAATATTCAAAGGAAGATTTACAGATAAAATATTATTATGATTTGTGGATAATAATTCTGAGAAGAGTTTAATGACATTGCATATCAAGTGATATCACCATGACATCATTTGATATGTGATATCATTATTATGCCAATATGATGTTTTCTAAAATGCAACTTCATCTAACAGGTGATATCATTATGGAACCATTCTAATGTAGCAATGGATTATATTATAAAAATATTATAAATAAATACCACAATGATATGATAGTAGTTATAGTTATTCATATGTTTATGTGCCAGAAATGCCAGAGTAGCTAGTTACTTAACTAGTTAAAAGTACAAAAAAATATTAAATTTTTTAATGAATTTTTTAAATTTGAATTTTAAGTATTTATTTTCTTTGTTAATGTTGCATTTATGAAAGATTGGTTAGTATCATTAGAAACAATCTGGAATTCTTTATATATATATTTAAGCAAGTATTTTCTTAAAATTTATTAATAAAATATTAGTCAAAAAAATTCTCTCAAAAATGTAAAGATTTAAAACTTTTTTAACTATTTTTTTTATTTAGTTTATAGTTAATATAATAATAGAAACAGTTCTGTGATATTTAAACTGAAATTAATGGATTTTTATCATATAAAAAAAAATTTACAATTTTACTAATAGATGGCAGAATGTGCCATCCATTAGTTAAATTATTTTATAAGTGAAAATTTATTTTGTTTGAAATAGATAATTCCAGCTGTATTTAATTTAATTTATATTAAAAACAGTTCTAGTTCAAGCAGAAGATAAAATTTTTGTATGAATTTTTGAATTTCATTTTAACAGATAACATAGATAAAGAAAAATAAGCATTATTTTCCAGCTATAGGAAAGTACTATGCAGTTCCTAATTATAAAATTTATTTAAATTAAAAAATATATGAATATTCAATAAAAATATAAATTGTGTTGTTAACTGCTATTAACTATATGATTAACCAAAAGCCATTGAATAAAAATTCATATTACATAATTTAAAATCCTTGTTTTTGAATATTTATAACTATATGGTAGGAAGAACTATAGATTTCATTATATTTAAAGTTTATCAAAATTCTTATTATACAGATTTGAACAGATTTTTTATTCATAAACAATCATCTCAATCAAAAGAAGTGTCAGTAGAAATTAAATTTATTATTGATAATATTTTTTTAATGCATAGTCAATTCTCCTTAGCCAAGAATATATACAGGTAGTATTAAAATTAATTACTACAATATTTACAACTATGACTATTAATAAAACTAATTTCTGGAATTTGTGTCGTATTCCATTACAATAAAATCTTAATGGTTTGGAGTAAACAGCACAGAAGCCATCTTGAATTACTGTAAAGATTTGACTGCCATTCATTTCTTCATTAAAAAATCACATTACCTAACATTTAATGGAAGTAATGTAATTAATAAATTATCTTTTATTGCTAATCAATGTTTAGTGTATGAACTTACAAACTTAGTCACATAATCATTTCTGATGCAAAATATAGTTGATGTTACATATTCCTTCTATATAATATAGCTATAAAATATAGATAAATGCCTGAAATTCACATCTGTTCAAAATGACAAATATATTTTCACAAAATTCAATTTTCTAAACAGAGGAAATGATTCAAGTGCAACATATCACCTCAGTTTAAACAATGCTGTATTAAGATTTTTGGAAGCATTGTGAAAAACTCACTGCATCATCAAAATGATAATAGGTAACTAAAGAGCATTCTCTTTTTATATTTTTAAATGGAAAAAATTTCTCTAAGAAACAAATTTTCATTTTCTCCATTGAATATATTCTCTGATCAGTATGGATTCAATTAATGCAGTAATTTTTTGGAATGCAGTAATTTTTTGGAATGCATTAGCTAGACTGTGTGAAATGAATACTTTTCTCACAGTATTCCTCTAGAAGGCATATTCAAGATCCTTTGAAGAATAAAAGATTCTCTTTCGATAAAGGACAGACAAATGGTTTTTCCGTTATGACAAAACACTATCCTCTATTGCAGCAAAACAGATTTTAACAAAATTAAGATTACAACATTGGAGCCCACATCTTATTTGCCAAATTTGTTACATACAATTTTATATTACTCTTGAAAATTAAAATTCAACATAAAGGAAGATAACTTGAGAATTTAACATTCAGAAAGAATACAATACAGCAATCAAAGGCAGTACTTTTAAAAACTTTCATTGCTATTTTAGATTCTAAAAATTAGAAATGCACCAATGCATAGATGAACCTAAATAGTATTTTGAAGAAGATAAACAATGAAATTGTTTTGTTTAAAATAATAAATGATTTAAAAAATATTCCTCATTTCTTTTACTGAACCTTTTAATTTGAATCAACTGAAATCAACAGGGAATTTACATAATTTGCTAATTTGCATAACTCTAGTTCTTGCAAAGTACAAATTAATAAGATTTTATTATATTACATTCCTTGTAATAAAATTGCAATTTGCAGAAATGATAATAAAGTTGTCATCTTATTAACATAAAACATAAAAAATAATCTTATTAAATGTGCAATTAATTCCTTAAAAGAAGTTTAGATGCAGCAAAATTTTGGGTTTGATAGGATCCAGCAGTAGCAAAATCTGTTGGATTAACAAAAATTTGAGAATGGGTTAAATGTAGAAATAACCTAATATATAAGTGTTATATTATATTTTTATTTTAGAAAATATTATTTTTAAATTGATGGCTAGAATAATTCAAAATATTGATAATAAACAAAGCTGATATTTGAAAGATTCTAAAAGAACAAATTGGACTAGGTCAAATTTAAAAAATATCAAAATTTTTTAAATTGATAGTTGAATATTTGAATATAAGATGCTGGACTATCATATTTTCTGGTCTAATGAATGTTAAATTATCAGAATTTTACTGTTATATAAAATATATTTTTAGATTATTTTCCAAAGGAAAAGGAGGTTTATAAAATCGACATTCTGTCTGTTTAACCCCACATTAAAACCTGTAACTTTTGAATTAATTATTAGATTTACATGAAATTTGATGATGATGTTCTACTCATAATGTCTTTGCTTTGATACTGCATCAATTAATCCTCTATCTGCAACCATTTTAAAAATGACAAATATCAAATTTCTGAGATAATCTCATAACATATCCTTAGCTATTCATTTGATTCTGATGAAATTTATCATGATGATCATGTCATATAACCTCAATGATATAATTAACTCTTTATCTGCAGCTATTTAAAAATGGCAAATATTCAAACTTCAAACATTTTTTCTAATAACTTGAATTATTTAAGTTTTTATAAAATTTAACAGGATGATTAGGCCAAAGTCGAATTTAAAGTAACATTAATTAACCTTGTAGATTTTATGAGTTTAAAAATGATGAACATTCAGTCTTCCAAGACAATGATAATGGATTGATAAATAATGATTTTACTCTGTAGATTTATAAAAATTTTTATTTTTTATTATTGACTAAAGATGATGCCAAGTGCTAAAACAAGGGGCAGCATATGGCTTAATTGCACTGTTCCTACAACTTTTAGAATGGAATAGACTTAGATTATTACTTATATAATTTAATGCAAAAATTAACTACATTGAAGATGAATTTGATGATATATTTTTATTCTTTAGTTTCAATCATTCCAAAATAAATGACATATTAAGAAAGTAGATGATTGCTTCTTTCTGGGCCTGTTTGATCATAATAGATGATAATCAAACAGATTATCATCTATTATGATCAAACAGGTCCAGAAAGAAGCAATCATCATAATTTTGTCATCATAATCAAAATTTCTCCCTTAAGATACAAACAATTAATTATTCAATTTTACATAATTGATTTTTAGAACTTTTAAAAGCTAATTATTTCATAATTGATTTTCAAAATTTTAAATAAGAATAGCTGTATTGGAAGTCTGAAGAAGTATAAATAATTTATTCTAAAGAATATTTAATAATTTAAAATTTAAATATCTTCTGTAATCCAATAATTATTTGTTCTTTAGAATTCTAATATTCTATTGTAACTTTATATTTGCTAAAGATTGTGTTTAATAATCTGAAGTACAGTAGTTCAGTTTTTATATGATTAGTGATTATGTTTATTTTTTTCTAATAAAGTTTTAATAAATTTATTAAATACAGTTGAATCTCTATACCAATCTGCAAACCATTGTGCCACCCACATGAAATTTTCATACCACAACTTGTCAATATGTGTGAAAGAGGAACTGATGTAAACAAATTGTCAATCGCTATTAGTTCATTGCACAGGTATTAAAGTCGGATTAATTTTTAAGTTCAGTACACTGTTTATTGTAAAATAGTGTTTTTACTGTATCAATGTTTGTTATTTATTTTTACATAATGCCACAAATCGGAAAAAATGAAAACACAAGACATTGACTGTGGTCGAAAAGCAGAAATAATTAAAAAATTTGACTTGGGAGAAAAGTTTAGTGATTTGGCTTTATGATAATAGATAAGCCACCATTTATGACATTAAAAAAAATTGGGATAAAATTGAAGGGTTTGAAAAAGATTTGAACAGCAAGAACAATAACAGGAAAACTTTAATAAAATGAGTATATTTGTTGTTTAATTCCATTTTTTTCAATGAACATCCAATAATCTAACAAATCTCTGAAATCTGACAAGCTCTGGAACCATATGTGTCAGATTAGGGAGACTCTACTACTGTACTGCTGTTCTATAATTATAAAAAGTGTGAAATAATAAATAATATAAAGTATGTGATGTAATAGACAAATGTAATATACAATGAAAAGTCTAATGAAATTATTTAGATTTCCAATTTTGTTCCAAAAAATATCAAAAAACTAAATTATGATTCATTCCATTGAATGACTAAAAATTTATAATTAAAAGAAAGTATATCATACTGCAGTAGAGGCAACACTAAATATAAATGAAGGAATGACTAGCTTAGAGTCTCAAATTTTTTGAGATATCATAAGTTGAAAGAGTTATAGTTAAAAAATAACATTTTTATTATAGCTTTATTATTATATAATTTGCTAATTATATTACTGAACAAGATTAAATTTATTTCTCATCAAAATTAATATAGTAGAATGCTTGCAAATAAAAATAATTAAATGACTTTTGAAATAATTTTTGATATATATTAATTGTTATGGAGATTCAAGCTAAATTACTCAGGTATCACAACTCTGAATAAGCACGATTATGAGTACAAATAAAGTTAATTATTTTCATTTACCTAAAAAATCAAAGTTTAATTTAATTTTAATATAACAGAAATTAAATTATTTTTCACTAGATTTTTTCTGTTTAATTGTCATATTAAAATATATTACTATGGCAATTCATGCTATATATGAAATTACTTCTGACCTAATATACAATATTTTCATATGCATAATTCTAAATAAACATTATTATTAAAAAAAAATTAAGAGGATGTTGGTTTCAAATCAATAAATTTAAAATATATGAAATTATATATAATTTAACAGCTACTTTAATTGTTTCTCATTTTTTCTTGTTTAATTTTAGACATAATATCATTCCTTTATCTAGCAATGAAAATAAGACAGTTATTAATAAAAACTTTACATTAATAATAAGACCAATAAGTAATTTGACATTCCTAAATGTATAAATTTTTTAGGTTAGGAGATGGTTTACAAATAATTCCATCTATAAGCACTGAATTCTCTAATAAAATTCCATGTAACTTCTACATCTACTTATAATATCTAGAATTTCATAGCCAGAATACTGTACTTTTCAACCGATATATTAATTATTTTAAGAAATTTTTATATTTTTTGCATTTCTAACTATATTTATGATCTCTATTCTAAACTGCAACATGGCAAAACTCTAATATATGTAACAGAGAATAACAAAAAACTTGTTTATTATAATTTGTATCGCTTAAAGCTAAAAAGTTGTATCCTAATTCAAATACTTGTATAAGGGAAAAAGTTGCTAAAAAGTTACATATTCTAATTATGCTAAAAAGTTGTACACTAATTCAAATACTTGTATAAGGGAAATCATTATTCAATTATAAATAATTGAAATGGAATTAGTGTTTGCTTAAAATCATTTTATTGCAATTAAACAATTTTTTTTTATTAAAAAATATTTTTTAAACTATGAATTAGTTGAGCTCCCTCCAAACACTCTGAATAATAAAAACTGTTTAAAATTGATTAAATATAAAGTAAATAAAGTAAATTGATTAAATATTGTAAAATACATTAGTACAAAAACATCATCTGTAAAGATTGTAATTGTTTATATATCAACATGGAATTGTTTAAATATCATTTCTGTGCTATTTTTAAACATTTTGTGTAGTCATGCTAGCAGAACTTCTTTCATTGTTTTTTGTTAATAATATTATCTTTCTTGCTTCTTCTTATAATTTCCAATGTTTCTATAAGGAATCTATCTTTATGGCCAGTGCATTTCCAAATTATTCTTGTATCCTCCTATCTTACAGTGACATCATTTTCAAAACATCTTGTCAGAATAATTTGGAAATGCACTGACCATAAAGATAAATTCCTTACAGAAACATTAGAAATTATAAGGAGCAAGAAAGGTAATATTAATAATGAATAAAAAAACAGAAAAAGTTTCACTTGCATGGCTATATGCTATACAAAATAGCACAAATAAATTTAAATTATCCTATTAATTAATTCTGAAATATCATTTCTGTAGAATTTATTTTATTTAATTTCATTATATTTCATTTAAATATATTATTTAACTTTAGAACAAACAAATGTTAATATGAAAATTTTTAAATACATTCTGTAATTATTTGAATATTGCTAAATATGGAGTATTCCAAAAACATTACAACAAATAAAATATGTTTATAGATTCAAACTGCTATTAAGTGCTGTAATTTATTGAATTTTGAACATTAAGTAAAAATCACCAAAAAATAATTTATGATTAAACCAATGATTTATTTATCTAGAGAAATGAAAATATAACAATAGCCTTTAAAATTAAATAAATTATAATAATAAAGAAATTATTTCTCATATAAATATTAAAAATTTTTACTTTCTATCATCATTGACAAATGAATAGATGAGCTTTCATACAGAGGAACTCTGCTTTAGGCACAATCTTGGAATGAAAGTTATTTACATAATTCCAATGAGACCACAGTGGCCAGAGGGCATGCTAATCCTAGTTAGTCATTTGATTTTTTCCATATTGTAGAAGACAATAGAATGTCTGCTCTGTATGCTATAATGTATGACTGTGTTGAACACAGTCATACTGTAATATAGGGCTATATATGTGGTTTGAAATTCCATATTTATGAATGTTTAGCATTTACTCATTACAATTAATATTTATATTTTTTGTTTTGTTGATACATGATACATTAAAAAAACTCATAAACTAAGAATTATCTGTATTTTAAATTAAAAAAATGTTTTCATAACAAACTGTTTCCATCTTCAGGTATAATAAATATAAATTCAATAAGTTTGCATTATCAATTTGATATTAACTTTTATTGTAACTGGCTAACAATAAAAGCTAGCAAACAAGGATTCCCTGAGCTAAAAATATTCTAGTTATGAATTTTTGTACATATGAACATGCCATTTAATTTTCAAATTTTAGAAAATTTCAAAAAATCTTCAATAATTTTAAACATTACAAATAGCAAAATAATCTAACAACAAAATTTATTGTAAAACTACTGCATATAGTTTTTTTAATCATATCACAACAGTATTTCAAGATGACAGAGTATACACAAAAATCTTATTTTATAATCAGAACTTTCTATATCTTTAAAAAAAGAAACTTTTAATTCAAATACTTGTATAAAGGAAACCATTATTCAATTATAAATAATTGAAATGGAATTAGTGTTTGCTTAAAATCATTTTATTGCAATTAAACAATTTTTTTTTATTAAAAAATATTTTTTAAACTATGAATTAGTTGAGCTCCTTCCAAACACTCTGAATAATAATAACTGTTTAAAATTGATTAAATATAAAGTATAATACACATGATATAATATGTACATTATTTGAAAATTATATTAAAATCATTCTCTGTATTATAAACAGAAAAATTTATTTCATGATCCTTGATCATTTACATAAACAAAAATGTTTCTGTTCAGTCTTTTTTAGTTATATATTTTACACAAAACATAATTAGAATATGTAAATTCTTAACTAAATGCAGAACAAATTAATTTTTATCATTTAATAACATTTTTTATATCAATGGTAATAACTATATTTTTAGAGTTTTTTTTATCATATTATAATAGTAGTGTTTTTCACATGTTTATCTTTGCTATTTACAAAATTTTCTTTAGTATTAATATATTATTTATTATATAAAATTGTCAAACTAATTGCATTCATAACTACTTTTCTATTGTATCATAATATTAATTATATTTTAGCATATTTTTATATCATATCTTCATCATTTAAAAATTTCTGTTGGTATCATTGTATAAAATGTATTAGTGATAAAATACAAGACATAATCTTAAAAGAACTATAGATAAAAATTACATTTTTTAATATAAGAATAGCTCACAATTATCTATAAGAAAATTTTACATAAATTTATGAGTTGCTAAATAATTTAGTTTAATATCACAAAATGTTAAAAATTCAAAACAGTCCCTTAAAATTGGTCATTCAATTGAAAGTGATCAAATTAAGTGCATTCTAATATTTATTATTGATTTTCTTGATAAAAATCTCATTTGACAATTGATCTAATGAATATAATTTAACATTCATTAGATCAATCATCACTTGATAAAAAATAATTAATCATCTAGATGTTAAATGCATAATATTAAATGAACTACAGAACAATGATATTTTGAATTAAAAATATAAGAAATTATGAATACAAATTTTGTTTTCAATAGTATCTAGAGGAAATAAAATAATCTGTCAATAAAAATTATGCTATATTTGTACAAATGTTTATTAAAATTGAAGTATATACCAAATACTGTTCAATTATTTTAAAATATATTGGTACCTTGTATTCATTTGCTTTGGAATAAGTCCAACTTGGTATATGTCCTGTTTGGAAGGAAAAATTTTGCTTTGTATAACCTTTGTTTGGAACACACATTTGACTTATAGAAGTCAAACTCATATTCCAAACAACTGGCTTTGGAATATGTTTACTAGCTTTGTTTGTTTGACTCATACAAGTTCTAGCATGTGACTCACATGCCAGAAGTT
>WUQG02005756.1:0-12123 GCA_011317285.2 Androctonus mauritanicus | reverse complement strand
TATGTCGAAATCCAAAGCCTAGTGATTTATCTTCAACTGTTATTTTTCTATAACGTATTAACTTCAATGCTTTGTTTTTACAAACTACAGATTATAGAGTTAATCCACTTTACCTTAACACGATTCAATTTGCATTCATAAAAGAAAGATATAAAAGTAAAAAGATAAATGCTATTAATTATTTTATATATCATATTAATAAAATAAAATTTTTCACAATTCTCAAAATTATTAATATAAAATATACATATTAAATTTGTATTTATATTTTTAGATCTTAAATATTTAAAATCAAAAAATATAAATACAAATTTAAGTTTTAAAATATAATAAGTTTTCTGTTACATCATTTATCAATTAGAAAATGAAATATTTAAAATTCTATATAAAGAATTTGAATATCACGCTATCTACCAAAAAATTGTAATAGAAAATGATAAGAGTTTATAATCTCGGTCCTAACAATCAGATATATATGAATATTTTTTCTTAGTTTATCTGAAAGCAAATTGCTTTAAACAAATTAAAGAGAATCTTTATAATAGATAAATTTAAAAATTCTTTCAGTTTTTTTTTTTTTAATCTTAGTTACATTTTAAAAATTTATAGTTTTTTGTAAGCAATTTAAAAGTGATTCTAATGACATAAAATGATTTTTCGTATTTGTAATATTAATAAAGAAAATCGATGTTAAATATCTAAAATTAAAAATATATGAAAAATAAAAACTTTATAGATTAATTTACTATTTCCTTTTATTAGTTTGATCAGATTGAATTTTACAATTTAAACAAAATTGAGGAATGTGTCTTTAAAATTAAGTAGGCCTATATTATATTAACATATGCTTTTGCTAGATTTTTAGTTGATGATAATCTTGCTAATAGCGGCTGACATTATGTTATATAGTATTTCAAATTTTGTTCAATAATTCTCGAGAAATGAAGTTATAGAGACATTGAATATTGGACTAAGTCAAAATCCTCAATGCCGAAATCCTGATAGTTCAAAATCCCCTATCAAGCATAATTTTTACGGTTCGGAATTCAGATAGTTCACGATATCTATTTATTAAATATTCTGATTAGATAAAATTCAGAGAAATAAAAATTCTAAATTGATCATTTTATTCTATAAATTTTAAATTTATTAATAAAAAACACGATAATTTCGGAAATATTTTGTTAAATACAAAATATAGGCCGATTACTCTGTAAAATTTGAAAATAATCTATATTACTATATTTCTTCTCATATATATTGCATATAATGTAAATGAAATTTTTTGTCTTCTAAATACAATAGTTTTTTTTTCAGATAAACATTTATTTAGATCAGATTTTTACGAATGAGCTTTTATAATAATAAAGGTTAAGAAAAGTTTTCATAGCATATACTGATTTTCAGAAATATCGATTTGAGAGAATTCTATATTTAAATTTGTTGGGATTTTGAGCTGCGAAGATTTCGACCATTTAGGATTTTTGATTTTTCGAAATAATGTCGATTGTCAGGATTTTGACAGTCATATACATAAATGCATTTGCAAAACATTTCTAGCTTCTCGAAATATATGTAGGGAATAATTTCTTACAAATTTTATTTGGTATTGTTAATTTGGTAGGCCTATTTGTTACAAATTTTTATTTATATAAACATGTAGGATTTCGGACAGATCTTTCACACAAACGAACAATAGAATCAGACTTTGTTCGCTGAAGTTACAATAATAACTGTCTAGAGATCATCTTTAAGAAAACGAAATTTTCGATTAAATAGCTTTTCCATTTATCAGCGGTCTGCCGATAAATATTGTCTGTTTAGAGGTTTCTTAAGGTGCTCTATCGATTGGTGCTAGGCATCTTCAGCAATCAAATTCACAAAATCGTGAATGTCCCTTGTTAAATTGTTATTTTATTATTATTCTATTCCAAATAAATGTTATATCATTTTCTTATATATATACTAGACTATATGTTAGTTTAGTTGTCGATTGTTACCGCATTTTTCACTTCATTTCTGGACCCCTGATGTGTCGCTTACTCATGCTTGCTTTTAATTTTTCGGCCAACATCCTGACGTGCACTCTTCGAGATACCCTTCACAGTACTGGAGCAAAACTATTTAAACTACTACTACTTTCAAGCCTGACGTTTCAACATTATAGCGGGCGCACATACTATTTTTCTAACTCCACAATTGGCGTCAGAAATGTCGAAAAACTAAAATTTCGTCATTTTTAAAACAATCCACGGATTCCACAAACATGTATATGAAGTTGTTAATTAATGAAATTAGTATATTTTCTGCAAAAGTTATGAAATTAATAATAATGAAATTCAACTCGAAATTAATCACAAGGTGACAAAATATTCGCTTTGGACATTCGTTTATGGAGAACGTTATAATAGGTTTAAATAGAAACTTACTTATACAATCTGTTTCTTGAATGCATACAGAGTAATCAGGTCGAGAATATCGTCGAATATAACCATTTTTGCAAACGCATCCTGCTTGACAAGAATCTGAGCAAGTAGGTCTCAAGATGGTTCCATTAGACCAGTTACAATAAGGTTCACAATCAGCATTGCATTCTGAATATTCTTCATTGTAAATACACCCTATAATTACAGAATAATAAATTGACAATGAAGATTTATAAATTTGTTTTAATTAAAAAGTTGATAATTACTGATTGTATTTCCATAAACAGGACTTAATAAAAATAAGAAGCAAAACCACAGCATGTTCTCGTTGGACTATTTTATATTTCCTGTGCAATTATATAGAATCAGGACGTCAATTAAAAATATTGTATAATAGTGTATATATATATAAGTTACTTTATACGGAAATGAGATAAAAGTTTCCGTAAAAAATTAAATGATTTGTGCCACATAAAAGAATAAAATGCATAAGAAGAGAATGTACTTACAAAGAAGTAATTTTGTTTTTAAACAAATAATTAAAATAACTTAAAAAGTGACATTTTTTTTTTCCAATGAAGCGAATCTCCGACATGTATATAAGATTTTACGAATAGAAAATTACCACATATACTCATGTATAATAACGTTTATACATGAGGTAACCAAAAACTGGAAAATTTTTCGCAAGATCGTCACGCCGCGTTACCGTTGTGCCTTCGCTTGATTTTTCATATTTATTTCTAGTAAAGATTTTGCTATTCTTTAGATTTTTTTGTTAAAATATGTGATTATGTATAACTGTACGTAAATTAATGTTTTTATAGGTATTTAAATATGGTATATTGTACAAATTGATCGAACATATATAAAGTAATCGCATTATGTCCGCCTTGCACTAATAGCGCTATCATATTTGTAGGAATTTGGAAAATTTTTTAAATTATAGAAGAAATTAGCGACTTATTTCAATGAATGTTGCATTGATCTAATTGTATCTAACATTTTTGTCGGCTTATACACAGATTTCACATTTTTACCAATTTTTAAACTCTGATTTAAGGAATCATAAGGCTTATACACGAGTAGGCTATATACGGTAAATATGTATTTTAAAGTTTCGAATCATTGCTATTATATATTTATTTTACATTTCATGAAAATTAAGTAGAAAAGAGAAGCATTTTCCATAGATAAATTGATTGTGATACTTAAATTTTTAATTAATATTTGGTTAATTTGAATTTCAATCATAACAGAAAGGTACGATAAGAACTCGCTTCTTATTAGTTAAAATGAAGGAGAAAACTCTAAATATACAGCCTACAATTTAATTGATAATTAAATAAAATAAAATCAGCATTGAAGAATAAATTGTTAAAATTGAAGAAAGGAATGTTATTAATGATCAGAAAGAAAATTAAATAATAAAACTTTTGAATGTAATAACTAAATTTGTGCTAATGAATATAGACTGTTTAAAAGTAAGAGGTTTAAATCAATACTCACTTGTGCATTGTGGCTCAGGTATGCCGTAAAGGCACTCTAATTTAGATCTTCTTGGCAAATACATCTTTTCCTTGGCAAGAATTTGAGCAAGACTTTCTCATTATGGTTCCATTAGACCAGCGATCTCAAACTCATTCTCGTCAAAGGATCGCGTTAGACATCTTCGATTGATTAGAAGGCATCCCCGTAGATTATTTAAAATTAATATGTTACGGAAAACAATTGTTATATGAAACAATTTAATTGAAAGATTATTTTAACTATTTTCACATTCATTTACTTAGTGATATGCCGCAATTCATGTTCAAAATCATGGATCTTCAAAATTATGAAGCCATTTTGTAAATGATAGAATTTTTCAATACAAGATTTGCTAAATGAGAGATTTATATTGAAAAAATTCTATCATTTGCAAATTTCAATATAATTTATTAAAGCAGTTTAAAGTTTAATAATTTTTGAATATTTTATGAAAAATGGTTGTGATTTTTTTCTGAATGTCTTCTATAAACATACTTTTGCAATTATAATAAATGTAGCACGAATCACAAAAAAAAGTCTGGAGCCATTGCATTAGATCAAATACAACAACCACTTTTTTTGTCATCAGATGACGCCACTTTCCACTCAGTAAGAGTACTAAATGCTGGGGCTAAAGCAAGCCCTTCCACAGACTGCCCACACCTGCCGGATTGTGGAGGACGGGGATCGATGGACCGGGCTCGGATCTCATGATAAATATTTTCAAAGAGCGGAACCCGGGTCCTCCAGAGTGGAAAGCCGAAGCGTTTCCATGTGGCCAATCGGCAGACATACAACAACCACTATTATATTCCGAGTATTCCTTTCTGTAAAAACATTTTATATATATATATATTAATAGAATTTAAAGATAAATATTTGAAATTTTCTAAATTTATTTTTATTAAAAATTTGATAACTATAGATTGTATTGGCATATACAGGATATAATGAAAATAAGAAGCAAAATCACAGCATGTTTTCGTTTTTGAAAAAAATGTTTGATTTTTTGTGGATTTTTATAGAATCGGAAGTTAATTAAAAGTTATTTCAAAGGAAATGAAAGAAAATGAGATAAAAATTAGTTTCCTTTATAAATTTGATTACATTAATTGGATCAGCCATAAAAAATGTGTGAAGTGAATGTGTTATAAAATATTACATTTGTTATTTTAATTATTAATTAAAAATAATGTGTTTTCTTCTTTTAATGCAAATCTCGCACAAGTTTATATATAGCATTTAATGAATGAGAAAATATTTAAAACTATACTTTTATTCAGTTAGATAATTAATAAATCACTTTCCTTATTTCCATATCATTTGTTATATTCAAGGAAGATCTTTGTTATATTATATACAGAACATGAAGATTAAATGCAAAAGAGAAAAATCTTCGAGAGATAAATAAATTGTATTAGTTAAACTTTTAATTGAATTAATATTCGATTAATTTACATTTCAGTTATGAAGATTATCTAAATATTAATTTTTCATAAACCTAATCGAAGGAAAAAGTAATTACAGTAGGGCCTATATCTATAAATACTATAATACGAAAATTTTAATTCCAGTTTCCAGTTCTGATAATTAAAAAATGCTCAATAAAGATTTATAAAGAAAAGCTAGTCTAGATCGACGAATCGATCACTGGACTCCTTTCATTATTTGATTTTATATATATTGTATCTTTTTGTAAAAAATTTAAAAAGATCAATTTCGGATTTATTGAAAATAATCGATATTGAATATAAGAATAGAGAAGATATTTCACTTATTTTATTGAAAATAAGCGATATTCGATCATATCAAGCAGGACATTTGTTTGTCAAAACGATATGTTATGTAAATATAATCGGTGTGTATGTATTTTTTCAACACTTGTGATGCATAGAAGCTTTAATATCAAATAAATTTACCAAAGTTATTTTTGTATATACAGTACTGTATTATATTTAATGATGCTCGATTCATGAGCTTCTAGGCAATTATTATTAAATTAGAAAGCAGATTTTTTATTTTGAACATATCGACGATTTACAATAATGATAACTGTAGCATTCCTGCTTTATTCTACAAAAAATTATTCTAAATATTATTATTTATTGTATATTTTTTAATTAACGTCTTTACTTTTTAAGCAGTGGAGAAATTATAAGAGAATTCTTAGATCAAAATTTGTTAAATATAAATATCTTATTAGCCCACTTAGACTGGTTGTGCAAACTGTTTGTTTGCACAACGAGCCTAAGTACTGTATTTTTTAAAAGTTAATCTTCCATCCTCTTTTTTAAAATAATTACAACATTAAAATTATATATTAAAAAATAAAATATTGAAATTCCAATTAAATTACAAATTATTTCTGATAATTTAAAAATATCGAATAAAATAAAATTATTGTCATGCTCACTTGAATACTAATGTAGCATTCTTAAACCTATTTCGGAAAAAAATAGGCAGTTTACAAAATCATTTATCTGGTTATCTATCAGTTAGTGTGTCTCCAATAATAACTTTTGAACTAATTAGCAGATTTTCAAAAAAAAATTGATAATGATGTTTTTCTACCTTTCTATCATTAAATATCATCTCGATGCCACATCATTTAAGAATAGCGGAAGTTTGAATTTTTGAACTATTTTATCGATTTTTATAAAATTTAAGAAAAGAAAAACGTTAAAAGCTATCAAGATCGTTGTAATGTATATTTTTATTGCGAATCAATAATATGGTATGCTTCTAGTAATTAAAAATAACTTCATTTAATTAAATATTGCAACTAATTGATAATTCTTTGTTATGAACTAATTTATTTCTTTAATTATCATTTATTAAAATGATTATTTTATAAATAAGATTAAATTTACAGAAATTTTCGAGTATTCAATCTCCGTTTATAACTTTATTTCAATCAGGAAAATTTTTTAGCTATGCCACTAACCTTGGGTATGCAATTATTACATTTATGTAAAAAAATGAAGCAGTTAAAGATAGTTTTTAAAAAAATTTTATTTCATTTTAATTGTATAGTTGAATTACTAACATTTATTATTGATATCAGAATATTTTGTTTAGCATTCCTCAATCGGGATGCAAGGGGAATTGTTATCTTCTTTTCTAATATATCCTTCGTTACAGATACAACCAGATTTACATATAAGATGGCATCGAAGGTCTTCATCTTTGTTTCCACAGTTTTTCTGACAATGATGTGTGCAGAAAGAATAATGTTCGTTGACAGGACATTCTGATAAAGAATAAAAGAATGAATGAAGTCTACTCATGAAAGAAATGAAGTCATGGAGTGTAAAATAATTTGCATTCATAAAGGAAAGATATAAAATTAAAAACATAAATATTATTATAAAATTATAAAATGAATATATAAATATTATTAATTATTTTATATCTCATACTATTAATAAAATAAAATTTCTCATAGTTCTGGTTAATGATTAATGTCTATATTATTATAAAAAAATTTTTGTTTTTCAAAATTTCATTTGTTTTGTTAACGATACTCACTATTCGAAACGTACAGTTTAATTAATAGTTTATTATAATAAGTTATTAATTAAAAAGTTGTAATCAAAATTTAAGAGTAAATTATTAATATTATCATCATTATTAATGATCAGAAAGGAAAACAAGCCTTAATAAAATATTAAATGCAAAAATTTAATTTGAAATTTGTGCTGGTAAATATTACTCGTGATATTATTCGTGAATGAGATTATATTGTAGTTACTAATATGCCGATCATAATATTTGATTTTATAAAATGTTGGTTTTCTTTCTTAAATATTTAAGATCTAAAAAATATAAAATATAAATTTAAGTTTTAAAATATAATAAGTTTTTTGTTATCATACCATTTATCAATTAAGAAATGAAATATTCAAAATTCTGTTTAAAGAATTTGACATATCCCATTATTTACTAACAAAATTACTGTAAAATTTGTTGGAAATTATAAAATATAATTTCTAATAATTACTAATAATGATTCTAACTAATAGAGATCTATGAATTTTTTACTTAGTTTATCTGAAATCTGATCATTAAAAAATGAAAATTACAAAAAAAAAAAAATCTTTATATCAGATAAATTTTAAAATTCTTCCAATTTTTAATTATTTTAAATTTCAGTTATATTTTTAAAATTTATAGTTTTATTCGTAAGCAATATAAAGCTGCTTCTAAAAACATAAAGTGATTTTTCGTATAACATCTAAAAATTAAAAATTTTATAAATTTTTGTTTTCTTTTACTAATTTCACCAGATTGAGCTCTACAGCTTAAACAAAGGCGAAGAATGTAACTTCAAAATTAAAATGTATCGTATTGATATGCATGATGCATGCTTTCGATAGATATTTTTTTAGTTGATGATGATCCTGCTTATATCGACTAACATCATAAAATATAATATTCAAAATTTTGTCTAAACAGTAAGCAGTTGTTGAAAAATGAAATAAAAGCATTGAATCTGTGCTAACTCATAATAATCAAAGCTAAAACGCTAATAGTTGAGAATCTCTACATATTAAATATTCTGACTAGATAAGATTCAGAGAAATAAACATTCTAAATTGATTATTATACTCTATAAATTTTAAATTCATTAATAAAAAACACAATAATTTCGAAGATATTTTTAAAATTCAGAATACATATTTAAACTCTGTAAAATTTTAAATAATTTAGCATGTTATTATATTACCATATTACGCTTCTTAAACGTTGCATGTATATGAAATTTTTTATCTTCAAAAAGCAATAAAAATGTTTTATTTGATCAAATTTTTATAAAAATTTTTAACTACTGAACTTTTTATTACAACGACTAATAATAGCAATAATAATAAAATTACAAATATGATATTTTTCATATAAAAATAATTTAGATCATACTTTCAAGAATGACTTTTTTTAATGATATTACTTAAGAAAAGTTTTCGAGTTACAATGATCTTCAGAAATGTGTGTATAACGCACGATATGAAGGAATTCTATATTTGGTTTTGTTAAGATTTTGAGCTGCGAAAATTTCGATCATCTCGGGATTTTTGATTTTTGAGATTATCTTAATTGTCGATATTTTAAAATTCATATGCATAAACACATTTGCAAAACATTTTCTAGTCGCCAAAATATATATGGAGAATGATATATGCCACATATTGTTATTTATATAAAACATATACATGAGGTTGTTAATTAATTGTATTTTCTGCAGAAATTGTGAAAACATTAGTGTGATAAAAAGATTCAACTCAAAATTAATCATGAAATGATGATAAAAAATTCACTATGAACATTTGTTTATAGAAAAAATTATAATAGGTTTTAATAGAAACTTACCTTTACATTCTGATTCAGGAATACAGTCACTGAATCCAGAAGTTTTTCGAATGAAACCTTTGTGACAAACGCATCCTGCTTGGCAAGAATCTGAGCAAGGAGGTCTCATGACGGTTCCATCTGACCAGTTACAATAAGGTTGACAATCAGCATTGCATTCTGAATATTCTTCTCCCATAAAGCAATCTATAAATTCAAAATAATAAATTTAAAATGAAGATTTATAATTTTTCTTTTAACTAAAAGGTTGATAATTACTGATTTCATTCCCATAAACTGTGCTTAATAAAAATAAGAAACAGAACCACAGCATGTTTTCGTTCGACTATTTTATATTTCTAGTGTGATTATATAAAATCAGGAAGTTAATTAAATGCACAGGATCGTTATTTTATCGGAAATGAGATAAAAGTTTCCTTTAAAAATTAAATGATACCTGCTATACAAAGAAATGAAATGAAATGTATATATGAAGAAAATGCGCTTATAAAAAATTAACTTTTGTTCTTAAATATTAAAAATAAGTAAAAGTACCGTATTTTCCTATTCTAATGAAAAAATTCTCGATATGTTTATAAGACTGTATGAATAGAAAAAATTTCTTAAAACTGTTTTTATTCATTCGCTAATTAATAAAATGTATATGTAAGTTTGAAAATCATTGATATTATACATTCATTTTACATTTCACGAAAATTAAGTGGAAAAGTAAAATATTTTCCATAGATAAATTGGCTATATTAGAATAAATTAATATTTGGTTAATCTAAGTTTTAGTCATGAGAGAAAAATAATTTCTGTATAATATTGTAGAATGAGAACAAAGCTCTATTCAGAGAAAGAGAAGAGAGAGTGAGATAAAGAAGGAAATTGGAAGGGAAGAAAGGGGATAAAAGATATTGTAGTGGCTAAAGTAATCCAGAATACGAAAGGTTTATTGATCAAATTTATTCGTTAAAGCTTTGTTCTTTCTAATTAGTCCCTTGCAAAACAGGAAATGCAAAAACTACATCTGTTTCTGTCATCGTTATGTTGTGTTACAATGAACCAACTTTGGCACTCCTTACGAAAGTGACAGAATGTTATTAGCTTATAAATAAGTGAAATCTTTACTTAGACTTAAAACTAATTATGGTATAGATTCAAAATCCACTTAGATTCAATTAAACAACCTTGTCTCTTATTTATGGTTACCAAACGTTCTACTTTAAGAGAACACGTATTACAATTTCAACTTTAGTCCTCCTCCTTCCACTTTTGAACAAAAACAATAAATGCTCTAGTTTAATAATGAAAAAACTGGATTGAACTATCTAAGTTTGTGGACTGTTCAATATTTGCCATTCAAAATTTTTAATTTGAACGCCAAATATTGATGATTTTCAAAAAGTCCTGTTCGGGAGAATATTATGAAATCTACTGAATACCTTAATGAAAAATTACAATTGGTGATTCAAAGTATGTGAAGCAATATGGTAATTTAAAATTTACGTGCAACAAAGTTTTAATTTAAATGAGCAATTAATAAATGAGAAATAATTTAATCGTTGAACTATTTCTTATTTACTGATTAAGTAAATGAGAAATTTCACAATTAGCATTGCATTCTGTATATTGTTCTTCCATAAAACAATCTATAAATATAAAGTAATGAATTTAAAATGAATATTTATAAATTTTTTTAAGTAAAAAGTTGATAATTATTGATTATATTTCCATAACTGATTGAGTAAATGAGAAATTTTCGGAACAATATTCAGAATTTTTTTAAATTTTTCAATATTTATTTGAGATTTCTGCCCACAATACTATGACTAACAGTAAGAGAGAATTTAACTAATGGAGTAGCAATAGTTGGATGAATGAAACAGAATGCGATTAAAACTGTGAAAAGTGTAGTAATGGTAAAATCCAAATCCGCAAGAAAAGTAATTTACAATTTTATAAAGAAACCGTAACCAATGGTTTAAGAGACAATAGGAACGAAAAGTATTTTATAAAAAAAAGTTTAAATAGCAATTTTTATTAAATGCTACATTGAAAAAATTTTTATTGCGTAAGGATGAACAGTAATAAATTATTAATTTTGCGTCTGCAGTCTTCATGATATTCTGTTAAAGAACTTCTAGGAGATTGTTTTCGTTAGAAGTTAACACCGAATACTTAGCAAATCATACGGAATATGTGGACGAAAATTATTCACTAAAAGCAACTCTAATAATAATATTAAAAGTTATATCAAAAAAGTTTGATTGCGTAAGAGCGAACAGCAAAAAATTATTAATTTTGCATCGGCGGTCATCTAAGACGAAAAGTTAACATCGAATGTTGCGAAAACTATACGGAATATTTGGAAGAAAATTTTTCTGTAAAAACATTTTCTAAATTATTATTAAATGTTATAGCAAAAAACTTTTTATTTAGTAAGAATGAATAGCAAAAATTTATTGATTTTGCGTCGGCGGTATTCGACTAGAGCAGCGGTTCTCAGCCGCAGCTCTAGTCGAACCTATTCAAGGTGTTCCGTGAAATAATTTATTAATTAATTAAGTTTAAATATTCAAGTAATCGGAATATCTTAATAAAAACAATTTTGCGATAAATTGAACAATTTGGCAACATGTCTATTCGTCCTACTCCTACCCACCCTAACGGTTTTTAATTTTTATATGTATCTTGTATTCATGAATTTATATTAGTCGAGTCGCAGCAAGCGTTTCGCCTGTTGTAAAAGAATTTTCAAATTTTAAGTTATTTACGTTTGACCTTTCAATTCTAAAGCTAAGTTTTGATACAATTC
>WUQG02005745.1:0-12124 GCA_011317285.2 Androctonus mauritanicus | reverse complement strand
CTCCGAACTGACAGGTGCTCAACACTCTCAGGAGAACTACCAAAGGGGAGAAGAGAAGGGACCTATTTTCGTGTCACGTGACTGCACCGCCCCCCACTTGTTGGACGTACATTTGATTATGGGCGAGGAAGAGACTGAAAGTAGGGGAACGGCACTATCCCCAGAGCGAGGGGACCCAGGGGCCCCGCACTGCCGAGCTGGAGAACGGCAGAGTAATGCGGGAATGCACTACACGAAAGAGCTCTTAGGATGTAATAGGCAAGCTGTCCCTAGTTGCATTATCAGGTATGGGGATGGAAGAGGCTGCTAAAGCAGATGTCGAGGAGAACGTTTTTCTGCTTGCTTCTTGAAAGGTGTCGAAGCTCTTTTTTTTTTCTTCTTCTCCCTTCCTCCCTCATATGCAGGTAGAGTGACAAGTTTTTAAGTTTGATCACCATTGAGGCCAATATAACAGTGTTTTAGCAACGTTAACGCGGGTCATATCGTAAGTGGTACACTTCCGAAACGCCAGACTGGAATTTTAAATTTAATCTACTTTAAACGTCGGGAAAAAAATCGGCGGCCATTTAATATTTTATGATAATCAGACATCTCTTACAATCTTCTAATTAGAAGCTTGTGAATATAAATGTGCTGAATAAATTGCATGCGAATATTCGATTAGATGTAAGATAATTAATTACGTTTATTATCGATTATTCGATTGTATGAATCGAAGCGTAAGTTTATACAAGAAACCGTAAAGATAATTAATTGGCCTCTAGTTTTTTCCCCAAAAATTCTTATTAAATATCTTTAATTTTTAGAATTCTTTTTTTTTTATTAATAAACAATTAAAGTAAAAATTATCTAAAATTTGTAATTACCCTATTAAAACTTATTCTTTTCGGATAACGCTCGGGAATTTGTGAAGTTTTTTTTTGTTAATTTTGGCAGAAAATTAATCTTGACCATAGAATTAATATAGAAAAACAATTCCTAGCCAGGCCGTATAACAGTTAAATTTTATTTTTTTTGCCATCAGAAGAAGAGTTCGAATTGTCGGTGGTGACTTAGGCTGAGCTACAAAGGCAACAACAACATTATCATGTGCACTGCTTTGTTATTTCGTGCAGTACTCTCCAGGAGTAACTGCTGCCGGCCCACACACCAGACATGAGCGATCCATCATTCCTGCGACTCTATCATAGAGGTAGTCAAGGAAGGATGTTAACACAACGGAGAACGCTATGCAGCGACACAAACATCTATGAGGAAAAAATCGCAGATTGGATGAAGACCACTCTAAATTTATAAAATTGTTGCCGAGTTGGCTAGTTTGGGGGGGAGACAAACGTGTCGCCCGCTCAGTCTAGGGTCGACACATGTACCTGTGGCGGGGGCCACCATTGTGCCGGAACAACCCCCGCAGTTATCAGCAACTGTACACACAACTTGTGATAGATGGCGATTTAATCCCTAGGTTTCGGAGCTTGGCCGCAGAGGCACCGGACTGACCAACGCTGCCGTCTATCATCCCTCCAGGACGAGATTAAGGGCTATAGTTTGGACTCGTCCTCTTCCCTGATCGACAACGTCACTTCTCCCTTTCACCTCGCGCCCCCTTTTTTTTTTTCGTCTCGGTAAGAGAGAAGGAAAAAGAAATAAACTAGTGACTTTCGATTTGTAATAAATCAGAATGGAAATTTGGGTATCTGTATCCTGCTTATGAAATTCCCTTAGCTGCCATGTGGCAGTTGCGCTAGTCGGCGATCGTCACGAGACATCATTCCTTTCCGGTCACGTGGTTAGGAATAATGTGGGTGGTCTCCAAGCGTTGACGTAACTCGTCATTGAACCTATCTGTCTCCGACTGGGTCGCTTTATATAACTTTCGAATTTTCCGTGTTTTGTTTTGTTTCGCCTCGGTGTGACGTCATTCTCAACTCTACTAAATATCTTTATAAATATTATACTATATATCCAATACTATCTATACGAAAATTCTTTATTTATTTATTTTTTTTTTCTTTTGCAGGTAAGAAACAAATTTTCTTAACCAGAAAGGATCGGCCTCTAGTAAGTTATTTTTCTTCTTCAGCCCATATAAAAGTTTCTAATTGTCTGTCGAAAAGTGTTTTAAAATCGATTCTTGATAAAGGGTTAAATTTTGGGCGTCGAATTTTCGACTGGAGAGAGAGAGAGAGAGAGAGATGCTTGGGGGAAATAAGATGGCGATTATTTCATCTTATCAGTTAAATACGTACCCCTTTCGCTATCACCTCGTGATCCTCCCCTGTGCACTCTTTGAACCTACTCCGTTATCAGTGCTGCCAGAGGTTGTGTTGTGTCCACACGCCATGTGACCTTCCATCTCGGTTGCCAGGACGACGCCGTGACGTCATTCAGGCCCACCCCCCGATGGACAGGAGAGGAGAGAGAAAAAAAACCGCAACCGAAATGGCTTCCATTCTGTGACGTAACTTAATTTTTTAAAAATAATAAGACGGTGATTTTTATTTTTTTTTCCGAATCGAAAATTGTTTATAATTCAATTTTATTTTTCGAAGTCGATAACGCGTACGTAACAAAATACCAAATGAAAATTGAAAATAAAGAAAGAAAGAAAGAAAGAGAATAAAAAAAAATAAAATAAAATAAAAAAAATTCGGCTATAAAGTTAAAAATTAGAGCGAGTTGTGTTGCCGTTTCTATAAAAATGAGTCAGATTTTCTTTAATCTTCCGGCATCGCACCATTCACTGGAAAGTAATGGCTTTACCGTTAGTGATATTTGCATGTCTGTTTTTTTTCTGCATTGTCGCCTTCTTATGGCAATAAGTATAAATCCGACATTAGGAGACCAAAATGAATATTTTATTCATAACATTCGAATAGTCTAATGGTTTTGCCATAAGTAGCGTCGGAATATCTTAGAAGGTTTTTAAAATATTGTTGACGATGTTCGGCTTTGATGGCGAGTTATTGAGCTTTATTCGACCTCTTTAACTCGATAACTGTACTTGATAACTCGTCTGACTTTAGAACTCCACTCTTAAAGATAAAAACTATTTTTAGAGTGTTTAATCGCCCTGTCTTTTATAATTTCAAATTAATTATTCTCTAATTTTTAACTATGTTTATCACTTTATTCTCCATGTTTATGGCTTTAATAGTTCGGTTTATTCGCACCAAACTGTAAAATACCAAAGTTATATACGGTATATAAATATAGATATAATGCCTCTATCTATATAAATATATATATTTTAAATATTTCTCGGAAATAATATTGGATAAAACTTAAGTAGCGTATCGAGAAACGTTTCGTTTTTAAAAACGTGAACCGACGAAAAGCCATTCAACCCTCATAAGTTCGCAGCGCCATCTGTCCAAGAAATCATAAGGAAGCGAACTGTTTTCCATAGCTTTTGGCTTCTGCATCCGAAAATGTTTGGCAGTTTATCAAATCTTGATGGTACATTATAATTTCCAAAGCTTTTGTTTGCTGCTTCGACCACATTAACTTCTACCCCCGAACCTCACTACCCCCTATATTCCCCTCCATCCATAGCTAACGTTTGCAATAAAGTTATTCGATCCTTCTGCAGGGATATTCCGATTTTTCTCTCTCTCTCTCTCTCTTTCTCTCTCTCCTTCTGTCGAAGGCATACATTTCTTGTATTGATTTGTCATTGATTGCGAGCAGACGGTCTATAAGTAGTGTGTATGCCTTATATATATATATCTGTCTATATACGGAGGAGAGTAGCGATTTATGTTGAAACTATTCAACAGATCTAAACTTTCTCTTATTGTTTATTCTATAAACATGAATAGGCAAGTCGTTATATATGGCTAGATATATATATGGGTCTTAATCGTAAAAATTTTACGACTAATAAAACTTTTTTTATTGTATTTCCTTCTGCCATCCGGTTTTTAGGCATAGCGACGTTTTATACCATTTTTTCTTACCTTTTTTTTTTTTTTTAAACTTGGATATGTTTAGAAATTCGATACGGGCTCGAAATAATTAATAATCCGTAATACATAAATCTATCTATAGTTATCTTCTTAAATTTAAATTCCAGATTAGGTTATTCGTATATTTTTTTTTTTTTTTTGAGAATTGTTTATCCGCCATTTTTTACTCGATCAAAAAACCACTTTACATAGAAATCTGTTTACGTCTTAATGGAACTACGAATTTCCTCTTGTGGAAGTTAAAAAAATTGCTGTTTTTAATCAATCAGATTTTCTTAAATTCTGGAAATATTCGGTATTTTTATCGGCACGGAGAATATTTTATGCATATATATATGTATATAGTCGATTTTAATCAGAATAAGACCGACTTAAAACCTATCATATATCAAAACTAGGACAGTTGGCATTCGACTTTGATTAATCCAATCTTAAACAGAATCAACCGTATATCGATTTAAATAGTCTTATTTAATCAGAATCGGAGTGATTTATGATTAAATTAGTTGGGTTAAAATAGTCATATTTTGATGCGAAACGAGAAAATTCGTACCAATGCTTTGTTTGAGAATAAATTTGAGAATAAAATGGACCAAACTCTATATAAGTTATAGGTCTATATAATAATTTCGTAATTCTAAAACTATCAAACCATTCATTTTTCTTCCTTTTACAGTCGAAATTTATACGTGTAAAAGTAATCATTCCAAGGTTTCTACTCTAAATCAGATTAGAGAATAATAATAATTTCGATAAAATAAAATCTGTTCTTAATGATAATCAAAGTTAAACTGCGATCGGCAATTAGAATCTAAAATACTCCAGTTCGGAATAGCCTAGTTTCTCCATTAAACGGAATAGGAATAGCTGCAATCCTATTTTAACTGCATGGAATCCTAGTCGCTAAAATAGTCTCAAGTTAGTAGAATCGAAGACATTCCGAGGTGGTAAGTCAATTAGTATCGGAGATATTTCAGTGGAAATAGCCCCATTTTAATCAAATTATGCCACATATTAAAGTCGGGTTAATCAGAAATACTTAAAACCAGCCAGAGATATTTTCTTTGGTTAATAATTCGGTGAGGAAGATATTCCGGTTAAAAACAAAAGTGGAGTGTTCTTAATCAGAACTGTAGCAGATTAGAGTTAAAATATTCACAATTTAATCAGAGAATTATTCGGAGAAGATAAAAGTAGAAAGAATCTGAATTAAAGAAAAGCCCCGATAAGTCGAACGAATTAAAATGCGATTAACACGAATATAAAAAGGCGGTTGGGAGTCGGTCGTCTTTGGCATCGAAGCTGAAATTAGGACATTTCCATGCATGTGGTATTGTTATGAGTCCTGCTGTAAAATCTATTTACCATTCTCCCCCTCGTCGTAAGACTGAAGTGGCTATAAAAGCAATGGCGATAGTGTCTATACTCGTTATGCTGCGGCTGAAATGTTATCATTAACAGATATTTGCTCTTCAAAGTATAATGTTAGAAGTCGTGTTTTTTTGCTTTGCTATCTTTCCGATGCGGTTTCTTTCTTTCTTAATAAATATCTTCCTAACTTCTGCCATTCAATAGCTCCATCGCTTATTGTTGTTTATTAGATTTTCTGATCGTTTTCCTAACATCTTTTTTCCTCTTTCTTTCGAGCGGAATCGATTAAATATTTTGCCATTTACCATTATAACAATAGTGTAATCCGTATGATAAAAATGTTAATGTTGTTATAGTAACAATCTGTTAACGTTTGATGCGCTGACAGACCTCTTAACAAAATTAGTTTCTCAGATATGCGAATAGGAAAAAAACTTGTATCTCATAGTAAAGTTCAGAGGTCGTTTTTGACTCATCCCAGCAGGTTTGGAAATAATCTCACGTGTGTGGTGTATACCTGAGACCGCCCACGTTGTCGTTGTCACACCGATTGAACTCTGACCTATGGGGTGTCAAACGAGGTTATCCCATCTTGTTCCCATTAAAACCCGAGAGATAAAGAGCGATTTTTAAAGATTTTTTTTTCTTTCGCCAGTTTGAAAATAATTAATCACTACAGCTTCTGACAAAAGTATCTAATGATTATATATAAAACACGGGGGTGGGGGTTTTGTAGTTCAAAAACTTATCCACTAAATCTTAATTTGATTCAGATCAGACAAAGGTGACTTTCTTATTTGAAAACTTGTCAAGTTTATAGGATAATATCCTCTTGACGTGCTACGTTATATAGAAAGCAGACTAAAGGGGAAAAACAAGCATCAACTTATGGGACTTAGTAGCGACAGGTATTAATTAATAAGTTGACACGCGGTAGCAAGAAGGGAATTGTGGTTGTGACGTGGTGGACGCATCGAAACGCCTTTTACCAAAAGTTAAAGAATCCGACGAAAACCCTTAAATTGCAGATTTAGTTCTTACTCTGATAAATTGGATTTAACTCGGAGTTTGTATCGAAAGTTCAAAGTGTTGGACTGTTTGAAAGCTTCAAGACGAGCATTGTGTGATTTTTCTAATTGCTGTACCGCGCTAAAGTATTAAAAGGAACTTGGTTGTAGCTATTATCCTTCGAAGGCGATTCAGGATTATAGGATGCCACTTTTTCCCCAAATGGCTTGGTCGTCAACGAGAATATATGGAAATCGAAAGAACGTTCAATACAATTGACAAGGCATCGTCTAAAGATGAATGGGTGCTCTTTGCGACGTCTGTTTTGCTATTCAATAAATGTCTGTCAAAAAATGGTAGCAAATAATTCGTATCTTTTACCTCCATTCTTTTTGCATTTAATTTTATTTAAATATTCATATAGACTCTGACGTATTTGCAATATAAAGAAAGGCTAAGTTTGGCATTCATATCGATGCAAATTTTAATAATTTTTCGCTCATCTGAAGGATCGCTTCGAACGATGAAGAATTTATGGAAAAAATTCATTAATCAGACTAGGCCTAGACATATTTTATAAATTTGCATTAAGTTTTGATGGTAATCTATGGGAATTCTTAATAATTTCGGATTGGGCATTCTAGTCTCGGATTGAGCGCACTTAGCAAAGTTTCAATCTTATCTAGAAGGGCAACCGGTGACGAATTACGGTTATGGGGCTCGTAAAATCACGTTATCGGATAACTAGACATCCTTTTAAACCGAATTCGTTTCAGGTGCCAAAGTCTAAATGGGTGGCCAAGTTGGCAGGTTTAAAATGGACGATTCGCATTCCGCTTTCGTACAGAAGGTACCATTGCAACTAATGCTGCCATTTGAATGCTTACATTGTGCTAGTTTCGAACGAGATTTAAAAATGGTCTCTCGTCGATTCTCTGGGATTTAGATGCTGTTCTGACGAGACTTCTCAACAATGAACTCGCACATCCCTCTTAACACGATAGCCCTTATCAATAAATTAGATTTTTTTTTATCCTCTCTTACTCTCTTGTTGTTACTGATTTCGAATGGATTGAGAGGATAAGTCATCAACTCTGTTAACTGGATTCGTGTTTTAACTATCTCGATAAATGATAGGGCGCAGTTTATTTTTTGATAAAGTGATGATTAACTCGTACTCGTAATAAACGTTACTAATCTTGCGTCGAATTGTTATAAAAAAAAATTATGTTTAGAATCGAAAGTGAATAAGTTTTATTAAAATAATTATTAAACATTCCCACTAATGGAGATGGCGCGTGCGAATCTCGCAATCTCTTTCGTTTAAGATGAATTAATAAACATCTTACTTTCAGTGAAACTCGAACATGATGGCAGTGCATTAAGTAGATAAAATAGATTATAAACGTAGTAAATTCTACAAATTTTGCATGTAAACTTAGCATGGAAACAGTTTGTCGCGCGGTTACAGAATTATTCCCAGTTCGCGTCGCAATGTCGCGATGCGATTTAAAAATTAAAATTCGAAAATATCGGTCGCCACGGCGCATTCAATTACATAAATTACATATCAAAAATGATTACCAGGTGTAAAATTTAATTGTTACAAGCTGAATAATAATTATTTTAAAATTTGAAGGATTTAAAGATAGTTTTTTTTAAATGTCGCGTCGCATTTCTTTAACGTTTTTAATTTTTCCGAGAATTTGTCCAGCGATAATCGTAAATTAGAACCAAAAAATAATGATGATAAAAACCGAAACATATTCGAGAGAGAATGGGAAGGAGAATTTTAAAGAAAGCTTACTTGCGTAAATTTTCATCAAAAGATAAAAAAAAGAAAGAAAGAAAACTCCGATTTCGGTGATCAGCGAAGAATGAAGCAACGTTATTAATAATGGTCTTGGGTTTAATTTTCTGGCATTTTACTAAAGAGCCCACCAAACTCAACCAATCAAGTCGATGTAATGAAACTTCAATCGCGTGACGTCACCGGGTCGTTTGGGTGCACGTGAAAGTGACACTCTAATGAAAACGTAGCGAACAGCAGCTGCGAATGATGTTGGCGCGGAGGGGCACCCCTTGACGGGTGTCAGGTCCCTGGGGAAGAAATTAGTCTAGTGCCCCCTTTGCTAGCTTTACTTACCCCTCCTTCCGCTGCTCTGGAATTTGTAAACTATCCAGAAACTTAAAAATCATGAAGACACCGCTTTAAATTAATTTTTAACCAGACCGCATTGGCGTCCCCTTCCGGTTGGATTCGGATGTAAAATTAAAAAAAAAAAAAGAAAAACAAGAACATAAAACCCCGATAACTCGTACAGATGTGTTATTTAACCTTCTCAAATCCAGCCAGACCATCAACACATCGACTATTCCTTCCATTGGAAACTTAAGGACATTGGGCAGCCTTATCTTATTACTGGGGCGCAGGGAGGCAGGACGCGTAACCATGACAACGACGGCATTCCGGACAGACTGGGAGAAAGGGAGGCGTCGCCCTGCAGATTTGTGCCCAGATTTATCTGGATTGACTGGCTGGCTCTGCGAGGGGATAGAAATGGGGGAAGGTAACTCGTATGCGCTGCCTTCTTATCTCGAGTCCCGACGAAAATTGTTTCTTTTTCTTTGAAATCGTTAAGTTTTCGTTTCTTTGGGACAGTTTTTGAAAGACAGCAAGGCAAAAGTGAAGTGACATACGAATTCACTGCTTCTCCTCTCTCTTTCTTCCCCCAGAGGGGCTCTTACACTTTCCTTCCTTCTTTGACGTTTGTGTTTCACTGCCGTTGTGAAGTTTTCTCCCTTTTCTGCATGGTTTGAAATTATGTCGACTGAACTGTAATTTTTACTCACGGATTTGGAACTAAATCTCGTTTATACTTAACCAGTTTTTGGTTAAATTTTATTTATACTCAGACCTAGATCTACGCAAACTTCCACATAACGAAGCTTATCCAGACTTAGAAACCTATAGAAATATTCAAAAATAAATTAAAATGTGTATAAAAAGTCGAAAAAATACGATAGATAAGGAAATATATATATATATATTAATTCGACAGTCTTGATTAAATAAAGGCGAGCAATTCCGCACATCCTGTGTATAGAATTGGGATATTTTCGTCCATGAACACGAATACCGCCAATTTGCCACTTCTCCGTAACCATAGCAACGTGTGCAGGGATTTGAGTATTCACGATGTTCCTTTCAGAAGGAGAGAACATGTAAACGCCTCGTACGGACTCGCACTGATTAAATTAAGAACGTGGTGGGGGGCCTCCTCTTCTGAATGGCAGATTCCTTCCCTTTTCCCCCGTTACCATAGCGAGAAGAATGAGTTCGTCCTGCGATATCTGTCTGTGGTCACTTGCATTTATCTTCATCTTTCCTGTTGTCAGTCCCGAAACACATCATCGGATAAAGATTTGATTTTGGCTTGGATGATCCTATTTAAGATCTCTAAGTGAATTGGAATTACATAAACGTCCTCCAACTAACCTAAAAATCGGGATTACTTCGTTAATCTTACAGTATAACCTTTTTTTTCTGGCGGTAATCTTGGCCTAAATCTGCATTTGTCCTTGGTTGTAATCGTATGGTAGGATCTAGAATTAAAAATCCTTATGTTCATCCGTCTGTTTATAAGCTGATAAGGAAGTGAGATACAACGTAATTGGGGGTTTTCAAAAGTGAGCCGTCCTCATGAATAACCATAGGCAGATTAACACCTGATCTACGTTTTAGCACCTTTTTATTTTACATAATACGAATGTTTATTGTATTACGCTTAAAATGTCATATTTTAGTGGACGAAAATATCGCAAGAAAGGATAAGAAGGATAATCGATGCTGAGTATAATAAATATAAATGATAATTGATTTTAGATTTACGAGAAAAATGGAAAGATCAATGGCAGAATGGTATTTTGCAGAATCTTCAGGAGGACCACTTGGCCATTAAGAAACTTCACACTTTTAGAATAGCTGCTGCTGTTGTGGCATCCTCTACCGTATTAAATAATGCGTGGAGGAAGTTGAAGGCTTCTTCGACCGAGTGGAAGGCGAATAGAAGACAAATCCCCTCTCTTTCTGCCAGCGATGGGGCATCTACCTGTTAACTCACTTGATGGGTGAACGGTGTCCGAGCCACGAATGAAAGACGTGAATCATTCTAGCCTGAATAAAACAAGAAAATTGTATTTAGTTCCGCTCGATGAAAAATAATCCTTGAGGGATTCGGCGTGTTAGGATTGCTTTATATATATGTAGTCCTATACAAAGATACCGAGGTGGGTTTTGTCGCTTGTTTTGGTTTTCTAGGGGGGGTCGAACAGTCGCGGAATGCTCGATAACACTTGTCTAACAAGGAGGTGGATCGTTTGCAGCCAAATCGCTCTACTCTCGTTAAATTGTGGGTGGACAGGTAACGGTGAACTGTAGACGTGATTTTGGGCGTGTTTTGGGCGAGTCCGGAACCCGACCCCTCCTTGCTTAACTTCACCGGAAGTCGCAGGGGAATACGCTTGTCACGTGGTCCCTCGTCGATGTGTGGGTTCGGCTTTGATTATACTTCGTCACGCACAATGCAGGGGATGCATTGTGAGCCAGTTGAGGAAAGAGGAAATGATGAGGGGAACCTAAATGCATCTCGAGGGTAAAATTTCTAAAATAGACTGAATTAGTCATTGATACCTATCTTTATCATTCGAAATAACCTTCCCTCTTTAAAACTCCGATTTCTACGGGGGGTCTTCGCCCCGATAACTTATTTTCCCATACTTTTCCTTTCAGTAAATTCACTTCCGATAAATTCGCTAAACCCTCACGGTTTTCGCGTTAAAAACTTTTAAATCTTAAAATATCATTTCCGTGTTCAGCGGATTCTCACTCCCTTTCGCTATTTAAAAATATCAGCAATTGAAAGAGGACACAGGCATTAAAAATTCGTTGTTTTAATCCTGGGCTTTGAGAGACACACTTAATTGTATCTGTTCGGACATTTAACGCGCATATAGCCTAAGGTACCAATGTTATATCTGTTAATCTTCAATACTACTGTACTGTAATAACCTTTGGGCAGCACAGTATATATATACAAGAGTTTACTCTCCTTCCATGTTAATAAACAGCGTTAATAGCGTGCGTCCAATAAATAGAACCTTTAGCACTCTTAAAATAGAGGTATGGCTTTAAATATTTATCGAATTATAGCCATAACAGGCATTTAATATCGAATAACCTTTGGCTATATCGACCTCATTGTTGTATCGGCAGATCGATACTTAATTACTTTTGGGCTTTAATAAAAAATGCTGCGTATGAATACCTGTCTAGAACTGTGTATAATTTACTGAACGAAAAAATATATATCTATGTGTGTATGTAGGTATATAGTATTTATAATTTTATGTATAATAATAAAATACCGTAAAAATTTGAACAGTAATGGACTACTAACTGGGCGAATTAAAAATAGTCAAATGGAATAATTAGTAGTTAATGTTTTTGCTTGGGTTTTAAAGATTAAAAAATGAAATTTAACGACGACTTAACAATGGGTTCATTAATGGAAACGGTAGGAAGTAGATGACAGCTAACAGATATATCACCTTATCAGATCAGTCAGTTAAAATGCATCATCAATTGAATGACGAAGAAAAACAAAAGTCCGCCCTTTCAGATAATTACAAGTGCGTCGACACCGCATAATGACTTTGTCCTGTTTGTCACACAACGTTTGTTGTCTTTTCTTGATTTTCTTCTTCCTAATCTGTAATGA
>WUQG02005734.1:0-12124 GCA_011317285.2 Androctonus mauritanicus | reverse complement strand
CAATCTCATCTTTTCATCTATAATGTGGTCTCTTTCTTGGTGTTTTTTTATCTCTAATATCCAGTGAAGTACTTTAGTTATCCCTCTATTATAATTTATTCTTATTATATGTCCAGTTATTATGGTTTCTTATATGTCTACCTCTGCTTTTTTATCTTTTGAATTACATCTATTATTTTTGTTTGATTCCTTACCCAAGTATTATGTTTCCTAGCATGCATCTTTTCGTACTCCTTTGTGTTGTTTGCAACCTATGAATAGCTCTTTTTGTTAGTGTCCAAGTTTCTGATCTATAAATTAAAACTGGTAGAATACATTGATCAAAATTTTTTTTTCAAGCAAAATGGCATTCTTTCTTTTAAAATTAAGTTGTTTCTACCAAAAGCACTCCAAGCTAATTTAATTCTCCTGTTTATTTCTGGCATAAAGTTTCCATCTAGAATGAGCAGTTGTCCAAGGTAATTAAAGCTACTGATTTTCTCTAAAATTATATTATCTAGTTTTATCTTCTGTTGATCAACAAAATCATTGTACATGACCTTAGTTTTACTTATGTTTATTCTAAGTCCTACTTTCTTGCTTTCTATGACTAAGCTTTGTATCATATTTTGTAGTTCACTTGGATTCGAAGCTAACAAGACTATGTCATCTGAAAAACATAGATAACTTAAATATTCTCTGTCTATTTTGAGACCAGTTTCATCCCAATCCATTTTTTTTATTTTGAGCTGCAAAATGGTTTCTGGTTGTTAATTAGGAGGAGACCCTCTAATTCCCTTAGTCTTAAGATCTTAAGACTAAGATCAAAACCTACTGTCCAATCCATACCTTCACATGGTGCTGCTGTTAGTTTCAATGTTTCTTTAACATGAAGAATGGATACAGATGGGCTCACACCAACTCGCATTGGCCAGCATGGTGTGTTTTGGCTAAAACCTTCAAGCATAATGAACAGTTCTTTCATTCTTTTAAAATTAAGCTGTATATCTCATATATGGTACATTATAAATATGTCAGTAAATGTCAATAATATAGGTCAATAAATATCAATCTCATATATACATATATATTTTAAATTATCTGGTATAAAAAATTGATACTATATAGTTATTTATAAAAATGCAATATAAGATGATTCTTTGTTTTTCAAATGTTAAAATAGGAAAAATTTTGTCCTATAGAGTATTTGCATAATTATATACATTTTGTAATCTCAACTAAGAGAAACTTAATAAAAAAAAAATGTTTTAATTTTTTTGTTAAATTTCTATTAGTTGTACTAACATATATAATTATAGCAGACATATTATGTCTATTATAATATAAAATTTATTACTATAAAAGTAAATAAAAGTATAAAACTAAATAAAAGCAAATATAAAGTTCATTCAGTAAGATAAACTGTTTAATCAAATACATTTTTGGCTATCCACATAGCATGGTCAGTTAGCCTTCCTCAAGACAGAGTATGTAGATAGCCAAAAAAATTTTTGATTAAACAGTTTATTTTACTAAATGAGCTTATTGTTTATTTTTATATTTCTATAATTTTGTTATATTCCATTATAAGTACCTAAAATTTTGCAAACTAGAAAAATGTTTTCCTAATAAATTTTCTGAAATTCTTTAATAATATTATAAACAATTCTTTTATCTAAATAAAAACTATTATTTTAAAAAATATTTTGGAGAATATACCTTAAATTTTTAAGTATTATGTAGGAAAATGTAATTCTTGATTCAAGTGTTTAATAATATCTTTAACAGAGTAAGCTGGATTAAACAACACTTACTTTTAAATATCTCATTTCTAAACTGCTATATTCTTGTTCCAATTATAAATTGGAGCAAGAATAAATTTAATTTAATCTAACTATAAATTTATAATTTTTTGTCAACTGAAGAGAGCTGAACATTTTAGAATTAGATAATTTAGATTTTCAATAAAAAGTTTACCATGCTGAAGACTTGTTTTTCTTATTTGAACACACACTTCATTATTAAAAAGAATAGTATATTTATTTAAAATTCCAAAATATTACAAACTCAAACACTTTATGCAGTTGGTTGCATAAAAACCTTTATTTGGAGCACTTTTTGTTAATTTACTAATTATCTTCAACAAAAAAAATACAAGATCTTATATTTTTTTGGTGAATAAGGTTATTAAGCTAACTGAAAGTGCTCCAAATAAAGATTTTTATGTAACCAACTGTATAAAGTGCTTGACCTTTGTAATATTTTGAGTAGTTTAAAATAAATGCAGTAATTGAGAATGGAATAGTATGTTTATTTATTCATTCTTTAGAAAAAAATGTATTTTGGTTTCTAATCTCATTCATTATTAAAGAAAATTATCCAGTTAAATGAATCAGATAATTTCATTTCTTTCTCACTCCAAAATAATAACTTACATGAAAATGTAATTTATTACTTTGATAAAGATGTTTTTAATAATATAATTTATAGCACACTCAAAACAACTACATTCTTTAAACAAATATTACCAACATAATCTGGAACATGGATCTTTAAAAGCATCTATAAACTTTTTTTGAAAACAACATTTTAATTATCTAGTTGCAGAAACTGGCAAAAGCTTAAAATGCTTTTAATCTGATTCTATAAATGTTAAATAAATAATATAAATTATTCTTTGGGAGCATTCAAAATTATATCATGCTGTTAAATGAGGATGGGTGTAATAGATTTGTGACAATAAATGATGTAAGAGAGAGAAGGAGTCATGCAAACTGTAAATGCAAAATGTAAAATACTAACTATTTTTACATCATGCTGTAAAAATAGTTAGTATTTTACATTTCTATGATTAAAATGTTTAGATTTAAATCTCTTCAAGCTAGGAGTGATGAAAAATGATGAAGGAGAGGAAGAAGATCAAAAAGTATTTGAAATAATATGAAGTAATTCATGGATAGTCCCTTTCTGAAAATGGACTAAATATTGTTTATTCAGTCTGGATTACTTGTTGAAGATATTTCAAAAATTTTTATGACAACTAAAATTATTTTTGTGAAAATCTTTCCAAATTTTATAAATTATAAATCCAAAAATAAATTTCTAAAAATAATCTTTAACATTTTATTAATGCAGCATATCAATTTTCATTTTTAATGTTTATATTTTAATTGGAAATCTATTTTGTTAACTAATATATTTTTATTTTTATAATTTATTTATTCAATTATTAAATAAAATATAATTATTTATTCACTTACATTTTACAGTTAATTGGCATTTACAACTTATTTCACCCAAATCATTTTTCAATATAGCAGAATATTCTCCAGAATCATTTTTCTGAACCTTTTTAATAACAAGTGTATAACTATCACTGCCTTCAAATAAAAATCGATACTTCTCACCAACTGTCAATTCTTCTTTACCCTTAAACCTGTAATCAAACAAATATTAAATTATAATTTTAATAAATGTTTAAATACTGTACAATAATTTCATTAAACATTTATCTAGAAATCTACATTAACTATAATACAAATAGTGCCTAATGTTTGTCATTTCTGCCATCAAGTTATAAGACTATATACAATATAGATAACATAAACATAAGATATTATTCTATTATAGTTAAATAGAAATTCTTTTCAATTCTTTTTAATAATAATAATAAATAGCAGCTTAAGAATAATCAGGGCTTTTTTTTTTATAAAAAATGCCCTGATTATTCTTAGTCTTTCCTATCTGATTGTACCAATACCCTTACTATCTGATTGTGTTCATCAGACTAGCTGCATATCATTATAATTACATTACTGGCATTTAAACTTACTGGCTTTTAACTTGGCACTAACTTACTGGCTTTTAAAGACTAACTTACTGGCATTTAAATTTACTAACTTTTAACTTGGCACTAACTTATTGACATTTAAAGACTAGTATTTTAAATGCCATACTGGCATTTAAATAAATAAATAAATAGTTAGTATATACTGTCACTAAAAACAAGCACTGAGAATAATCATAGCGATATTTTTTAAACCAATAATTTATCACCAATGTATGAACTCAAACCATTAATGTCTATCAAAACAAGTATTTATGAATTTTTGTTAGATCAGGGTATAAAATGTAAAACTTTGGATATAAAGATCTTACATCCTGATCTGACAAAAAAAAGCATCTATACTTTTTCTGAAAAATTTAACAATCACATTTTTTTTTAAATGTGATTGTTAATGAACCATCAGTGGTTTTGAATTCAAATATTGGTGACAACTTGTCTAACATATATAGTAACTATTTTTATTAAATAAAGATTTGATATTATAATACAATTTATATCACTATTATTAATCTTGGAATGGTTAAGAACCTTGGAATCATTTTTAACTACAAATAAATGCATATTTTTATTGAGTTCCTTTTGTTAAAATTTCATTATTATACAAAATATTTATGATAAAACTTCAGAAAATGAATCTATCTTAAATAAATCTATAGTATTACACTATTTCAAGTAGAGTTACTGCTAAATCAGCTTAATCAAAATAAAGCTGCTGTTTTCTCCTAAGTTAAGAGATGACTGAAGCTTAAGTTTTTTCAAATATAAACTAAAGCTTTAATTTAAAAGTCTTTTTAAACTGAATAAAATAGTTACTAAACAATAGAAAATTATTTCCGATATACAAATGTTGAAATAGAGATTGTGCATTATTGCCCATTCCTTTCCAATTATAGCAGTGATTTTAAATCTTTTATTAAGAAGTTATAACAAAGTTGTGGGAAGATCTAGGATTCTATCAGATGAATCAAAATAGGAATTGTCACTATCCAGCAAAATTTCATCAATTTGAGGGTCACAATTGACTGAATTCTCTTTTAAAAATGCTTTATGAATCAGATTTTAGAGAAATCTATCCAGATTCTCTGATAACTTTCATTATTATAAATGAAAAATTCTTTATAAACAATAAAGATTTTTCCATTTATAATATTGGAAATTTCTTCACCATAGAATTTTAACATATTTTTATGCCTTTCTCAAATAAAAGGATTTGATTGATATTTCTAAGCAGATTATCTGTAGAGAACATACATATTTTCTCTATATTATATATTAGAAAAGCTTTATTAAATTGAAATAGTAATTTATAAAATCAATATTTATATTGATTTACATTTAACTTAATAATATTTTTATTTACTATATATGAGTAAATATATTTTTTCTCTTCTCTTATTATTTTCTAAATAATATATATTTAAATTTTCTATAACTTAAATCAATAACTTTAAATGATTAATGTATTTAAACATTTTAATAACTGTTATTTATTGTAATATTTATAAATAATTGTTACTTATTGTAATATTGAAATAAAATAAAAAAAAATCAATACCATGTTATTTTTGGTTTTGGATATCCTGTGGCTTTTAATTCTAACATTGCAGAAGCTCCTTCATTTACTTCAACATCTGCTAATTTACCAACAAGAACTGGTGCTTCATGATCTCGAGGCAATTCAGCACCTATAAATATTCATTTAAAAAATAGTCTAACTACAAATATTTTTATATATATTACAGTTAAACATATACATTAAAAAAATAATAATTGAAGATCTTAATAACAAATAGTGATAATTAAATTATTATGTTATTTTAAATTTTTATATAAATAATTGTTTTTATAAATTATATCTTTAATGAAAGAAGTTTTAGAATCAATCAAGAAATTTATGGAAATATGTCATTTTATCAAGATTCATTTGACAATATTTCATATTCAGAATATCATAATAAAAATTATTGTTCACTCCTAGATCTTCAATTATTAAAAAATTAAAAATTTATAATTATTAAAATTAATATAATATAAAACATTCAATAAATATGTAAATTTTTGAAAATTTTAAAATAAGTACCCAGTACTTATTCATTTCATTTAAATTATTCTTCTTTTAATCGAAACTATTAAAATTAATATTATTCTTGTGATATGGTTCTAACAAGCAACCTAATTAAATAATGATTTATAAAGCTATATTAAAAATAATATGCACAATTAAAATAAAAAAATCCTTTTAAAACAAAACAATTAATAATAATATAAGTCAATAAGGAATTGATGCATATTAAATATTTTTATCAAAGAAATAAGTTGCCTATTAGAATTATATCAAATTTTTTATATTGTAATTAACATTTAGCTTAATATTAAACTAAAAAATATATAATATTTATAATAAATTTAATTATAATGATATTTTAATAATATTGACTAAATAATATTGAAATAAATTACAGAACATTGGTCCTTTCAGGGTAGATCCAAATTATAAGAACAACCATGCATTATGCATAGTCTTTATTTTAAATTGATCATGCATTAATTTGGACAAACCATGCAACATTTTTTACAAAATTTATCCTTAAATACCAGATTTTTGAAATTTAACTATTTTCTCTTGTTGTTTTTGGTTTGAAGCTACCTTGCACTGTAAGTTCTGCACTACAGGATATCTTTCCACCACTAGTGCTTGCTACACAAGTGTATAAGCCAGCGTCTTCAGGAGTTACATGTTGAAATACTAAAGCTAAAGTATCTTCTTCATCACTGTAAGCAACTTTAAATCTTTCACTGGCCTCAAATTCACTTCCATCTTTGAACCTAATAAATAATAATAATTCAATTCTAATATCACTTTGTATTTAATAAGAATCTTATGATAAAAGTAATGACAATAAAAGAATTATAAATTCATTATTCAAACATAATGTTACAATTTACAAAATAAATAAATAATATCCTCCAAAGACACAAAGAATATGTCAACATAATGAAGAGAGACTTCAAGGACAAGTTACTCAAACATAAAAATGATTTAAAGATGGGAAATATGAGGATTGCATTATGTAGAAGATTTTATAAATTTACTATAAGGTTCACATACACTGCTTCTCATGAATTCAAAATGATTATAGCACTCAAAGCAGGAATAATATTATATGTATACAAATAATAAAATAAGATTTTAGCATTATTTAAATAATGCTAAAATACTAATGCAAGTAGAGTATTGTATACGCTACATTAAAATTTAAATAATGCTAAAATTATTTAAATTTTAATGTTTTTTTGCATACAAATAATGTTAAAATTTTAATTTTAGCATTTGTATATGTATATTATTATTCTTGCTTTGAGTGCAGTAATCATTTTGAATTTTATAAATATAACATAGAAATTGATTGAAAGCAAGCAAAGGTTGTGAAACCATGAAAGCAGGATTAATGTTGGAATTCTTGCAAATTTTAAAAAGAGCTGTCTTAAGAACATGATTAATGAACATTTAGATGATAACCTTTCAACAGCATGAAAATATGATGTAGAAGTTAAAGGTAAAGGTTTTTCTAACCTTTATGATTCTAATGTTTGAGAATTTCCTTTATATTCATGCTTTATTGTTCTATTATAGATATTGTATAATGTTTCTATTTAAGTATTTATTTTTGTTGTTAATTTTATTTAATAATTTCATAAATTGTTTAACATGTTACTTGATACTTTAACATATTATAATAAGAGCATATGATATTGTTATTGAAGTGCATGCTTTTATTTTTAAATATAAAAAATTTTAGAATAAATGTTCTTTTATGTCATCTGTTTTTCTATATATGTTTTAATTTAGCTGAAGATGATTAATTTTATTAACCAAAAACTTTTCTAAGATTAAAGTGTATTTCTTTGGATACTGCTGTATCAGTGCTTATTTTGATGATATTTATTTTTGATTTTTAAGCAGTTTTCTTTGATAGTTTATTGTTAAATAAAAGAAACAGTTTTTTTGTAATTTCAATAATTTTTAACTTTTATTTATAATCAACTTTATTAATGAAACAATTAATTATTTTATATACATACAAATGTATATTTAAAAAATTTTGAAATTACAGTAATAATAAAATATAGTAGACTTTCACATAAAATGATATTCATAATATGAATCTATATAATGGCAAAAAAATTGTGGTAGTGCTCATATAATATGACCAGACCATATTATACAAACCTTATGTAATCTATGTGGCTCATATAACATAAATTCACATAATGTGGAATGTATTTCTCATGTTATATGGGAGTTAATTGTATATACAGATCAAATACCTATAAATTACAAATATTTGCATTTACAAATGTGAAATTCATTTGTAAATTTCAAAAACTCTTCAAGAATTGTAAATATGATATCAGACTGCTCTAGCAACCAATATCAAATCAAAGACTCTAAATACTGCCATTTTGCAATAGAAATGAATTTTTTGGATGCTAAAATACAAATACATAATGGTGAATATACTGTATTAAGAAAGTTTACAGAAAAGAAACATACTACTTTTCATTAACAAATCTTCATATGGACCATGGTGCTACAAAATGACAGTATTTAGAGCCCTTCTGATGAGAATTACACACACTATAGCATGCAAGAAATGAAAAATGATGAATTGTAATGGGACATAGAACAAGCAAATATCCATGATTTACAAAGTGAATACCATATGGAGACTATAGAAGAAAGTAAATAAAAAAGCTAATGAAAGTAATCATAGTAATAAAATTATAAGGAAAATAAAAGGCTTCTTCATGAGATTAGCATAAATCATCAACCAACAGTGAGTATGAAAAAGAAAATAGAAAAAAACACATGCAAAATCTGACTTATAATAGAAGGAATACACTCTTTAACATTGTATATAATTATAAAGACAGTATCAAAAAAATTAAAAGAGCAGTATGAAATACTTAAGTGGAATCAACACCCAAATAACAAAGAACTCTATACTGTATATGCTATATAACATGAAACCTAGCATGAGAATTAAAGAATATAAAAGGATGTGGAAACAAAGGCTTTAAAAACACTGTTCTCATGTAGAACATTTGCATGTAATGTTATCATAGGTTAGAAGATAACAATTATTAAAAGCCATTGAGGAACCAAGAAAAGGTAGGATAGTGGAAAGCATAGAAACTTTTAAAAGTAAGTTGAAGAATGATAGCATTGTTAAGAAATTAGATCCATGTATGATAAGCCTTGCATAGAAACAGTATTATAATAATTGGTAAAGGCTTTAGGTGTTGTTGGGATTGGTAATGTTTATATAGATTTATTAATATATATTTTGTAATTGTTAATTAATTAACATATTTAAAAATTATTTAATAGTAGAATAGTTTTACTATTACTATATATAAGCTTGTAATATATGATAGTGGCCTATTGATGTTATTATGATAATGCAAGTGCCACTATATTTAACTATTTATATGATAAATTATACTATTCAATGTCCATTTTTTTGTTTTTCAGAATATTTTGTATTGAAAAAGTCTTACTAAAAAGCTGAAAACATTTTACAAAGTTGTTTCAAAATATATTTTATAAATTAAAAAGTTAACCTGCTATAAGTGCTAGTTCTTTGATGATTTATATTTCATTTTTTTCATTTCAATAGTTCATAAATTTGTTTGTATTAAATTAAATCTTTATATAGATCAAAACTGCATTCATTTCTAAGTCATTTTAACCTATTTAAAAACATAGTTTTCAATTGTTTATTGAAAATATACTTCATTATTGTTTCTGCTTCATATAACTATCTATTATCGAAAAAAAAACATAAATCTATCGCATTGGAGATAACGAAGATAGCAAATAGTAAGTAATTCTATTATAAAGTTTTTTTTATTTTTGGACAGATAGAAGTCAAAATTATTGCTTTAAAATTAAAAACATATTTCCAAATGCCTACACCTTTTGGTTCAGAATAGGATATTCTAGAAGTGTTCATCTTTTCTGCCTCTGCAAATAAGCTGAAGTAAAATCAGGTGCTATATTTTGATTTGCAACTGAATAATTGAAAAATAGAAATAATATTCAAATTTTAAATAAAAAAATTAGAGAGAAAAAGAGATAGAATTTTTTTTGCACAGTTTTTTGGAATTTTAAATCTATGCACAGCAGTTTTGATTACTTATTAGAATTATATCAAATTTTTTATATTATAAGTAATATTTAGCTTAATATTAAATTAAAAAATAAATAATTATTATAATAAATTTAGCTATAATGATATTTTAATAATATTGGCTAAATAATACAAATTACAATATATTTAAAATATTGAATATTTCAGATAATAAACTTCTACAAGAAAAAGAAATAAAAGCAAATTTCACATTTTGCAAGAATAGAGTGAAATATGAAGAATCAAAAAAAGATTAAAAACATGTTTTCTAATAATATAGGAAACCATCACTTAATGATTTTTAGTTAGAAAAATTGTATAAAACAACAAAAAAATATAATATTAAGAAACAAAAATTCAAAAAATTATCAAGTTTCTAAAATTGTTAAAATAAAAAATAATAAATTTTAATAGATAAAACAGCTATAAACAATTTTGTTATTTTTAGTTCAATTATTTGGCATATAACATTGATGATGGCATTTAACATTGATGATGCATAGGTGATATGAGGTAACAAGCTACATAGGGAAGAGTTCATTATAGGCTGATCTAATTCACTATATATTTGATGTTTTAAAGAATGAGGATTAAATGATCTTATCGAGACCTCATTCTATAAAAATGACTAATGGAAACTAAAATTTGCTTCCAGATTCTTCAGGTGAAAGGCTAATACTTTTTCTCATATCCTTCTAATTTTATAATTTAGAAGAATATGTCTTTATAACATTCTTGATAATTTTCCTATTGAAAGTATAATTTATTTTATAAACTTACAAAACACCATGTACTAAAATAGCATATATAATAGATTATTTCTTGAAAACAGTTAACTAAACCAACCAAACAAGAAAATATTTAGAAATATTTTTAGGGAGATAGATAAAAATTTATATATACTGAACAATATAATTTTGATTAGAAAAATTTATGCAAATTAATGGTATATAATAGGGATGGCCCTGCTTCATGTTACCAAGAGCCATTTAGAAGAATCTCAAATAATTGAGAGCCACAATCAGTTTTTTTCTAGGTCAAAAAGAGCCGCATCAATTTTTTTGGGTAATCTTAACAATGGTTTCAAAAATTATTTATTATATATTTCAAATCCATTTATTTCATATCGATGCATACTACTATTTATAATAAATAAACAAATTACAAAAATATTATTTTTTTTATAAGTTAAAATAGGTATTTGCTCCATATTAACTATTGACTTTCATGGTATGGAACCATATTGAAGGTACCAAAGAGCCACATGTGGCTTGTGAGATGCAGTTCGGCCACTATGGGTATATAACCTACCTGGAAATCCTTTATATTTAAAAAGAATAAATTTCTTGGCACAATTTGTTTGAATTAAACTAAAATTATATTTCCAAGCCAACTGAATATAATAAATTTTTTTTAGTTCAATTATTTGGCATTTATTAGTTCATTTATTTAACATTGATGAATTTGCATAAGTGATATGAGGTAACAAGTCACATAGGGAAGAGTCCATTATAGGCTAATCTATACAGTTGGTCTTTTAAAGGAGGACATTATATCTCCATCATATCTTTGGATACAATGGAGATATGATGGAGTTGCTATAATAATGATGTCATCTGTAAACTTTCTATTCAAATTTTCATAATTTAAACTGTTCTATAATGTAATTCTGGATTAATTATATGTATTTTACAACTTTTTTATTATTAATTTTTGTAATTTGATAACTTTATTGCTGAGAATATTACAAACATTTCAGTCTTATTAAAAATATATTTTTCCTGTTTGTTTCAATATCTTTACTTACTTCATGACTACCCAAAAGCAGTATTCACAATTTGTTGAATTGTTAGAATCATGAAATCTGAAAATTTCATGAAAAAACAAAAATTCCAGAATTAGCAAAAATTATAAACCTAAGACTTCATTTAAATTAATTGTTTTTAAATATGGTAATCATAAATACAGGCAGTCCTTGACTTTTGTACAATTCACTATTTCATACATATTTACAAATTAAATTTTTATTGATATGTATCCCAAAAATGCACATACTTCCTTGTAGCCATTCTCCCCTATCTTGTTACATTGTCTATTGTCAGTT
>WUQG02005723.1:0-12124 GCA_011317285.2 Androctonus mauritanicus | reverse complement strand
ATATGGGTGCTAAATCTACTTCAGGAATTAAATGAATTTGAAAGAACACAAAGACCGATTAAAGTGATAACAGATAGTAAATCTACGATGGATTGGGTAAATAATCCAAAAGGAGGTGGAAAATCAAGACACATCAATAGGAAATATTACTTCATAAGAGATGAAGCTGAAAGAGGAAATATAAAACTAGAACATTGGAAGAGTAAGGAGATAGAAGCCGATCTAATGACTAAATCATTAAATGCTGAAATTACGAAGGGACATTTAGTAAGTATTGGTGTCGTAAGCACTTAGAGACTAATAAAGAAAAAAATGCATTGAATCATATTTTATTTGGTTATGTAAAAGTGCTCACGAAGGAGGGGATTGTTGGAATGCGAAATAAGATAAATTTATTAACACCAGAGGTCTGCGGGGTAAAAAAGAAAATAAATAGACGGAGAGAAGGGAAGAGAGGGACAGGAATTTGAGACACACGGGATTTTTCGATCGTAGTGGAAGAATGTGTAACAACTAGTTGGTTTAATAAATTTTTGTTGGAACTTTTTTTGCAATAATTATTATTATCTAATATCATCGATTTTGTATGAAAATATTGTAAACATTCGATAATAATTATCGATTTATGAATATTTTAATAAAATCGATTGAAAAACCAAAATTAATCAAAAAATCAATGTTATTAATTTTTTATTAGAATATAAAACAATATGATATATTTTATATCTTTTTAGCAATTTTATAATCATTGTGGTATGCATATTATATAAAAAAATAGAAATCTATTACGAAATTTAATTATCAGTATCTAGGCAACTTAAAAAAAGATATAGACTGATAAATACAGTAATTACTATGTAAGCGGAATAGATGTTTGTAAAGTAGTAAGTATCATCGAAGTGCAGTTTCTGAATTATAAGTTATTTTAAGATGCTAGAAAAAAGTGGAGAGATTTTAGAATATACGATACATATTTAGATAATGCGATTTTAAAAATTGGTGTTATTTTTTGGCGCAAACATTTAGGCAATACGATTGCACTAAATGTCTGCTTGTTACTTGCTTATAATATCACATAAACATTCATTTTATAGATTTTATTGAACGATATATAATAAGTGAGGAATGTGATAGTTCATTAGGAAGAGGATAAACATTCAGTTTAATTTGCTGAACACTATTTTAAATAAAACATCTACTATAACTCAAGCAGACAGAAATTCGCCATTCTTATTTGGAAAGATAGAAAATTTATCTTTCCGTAGGTCAAAGTTTGCCATTCGATGATAAATTTATTTTGCATTATTAATTATAAAATTCAAATATATAATGTCTGATTTGCATAACCTATATAGCAGGACTAGTCAAACTTCATGTCACTACGAGTCACACAGAATCTCAAATAATTATTGAGAGCCGCAATGTTTCTTTCTAATTCAATGAAAGCCGCATCAGTTTTTTTCCGGCAATCCTAATAATAGTTTCAAAAATTGTTTATTACATATTTCACATGGATCTATACGAACTGTACGAATAAACGAATAAATTACAAATATTAACTTTTTAAATTAAATAGGTATTTGCTTCATATTAACTATTGATTTTCAGGTATGGAGTCACACTGAAGGTACCAAAGAGCTGTATGTGGCTAGCGAGCTAAAATTTTGCCACGGAATGATATATTTGCATATATAATTTTATTATAATAGTTGAATTTGGTACTATATAACAAAAAATTTGAGGGATTAAAAATAGCTAACATATAGAAATTCTAGATTAATCGAATCTGTGCAAACAAAATCAAATTGTATACATCGGAATAGAATATATTGCAGTATAAAATTAAATTTAATTACTTTATTTAATTAAAATTAATTATAATTTAATTAAATTAAAGCAGTAATTAATTAGAATCTAATTTTCTAATTAAACTATTAAAATTAAATATTATTAAATATTAATATATTATAATTAAATTAAAAATTAAATAATATTAATGTTTTTTTAATTATTCTTAAATATTTAGTAAAATTAAAATTAGTATAATCATAGTATAAAATCCATTATTAATTTACCGAAATTGGAATCCATGCCGCCAGAAATGTAAGAATTACAAAAATTACAACAGCTATTATAACTATTCCAAATGCTAATAATTGCAAAGAGGAATCTTGAAATATGAAGATTAATAAATACAACGCAGAAAAATTGCTTATTCCAATCATCAATGTCATAAAATCACAAAGTTTATTAAGTACTTTAATAGAAATCTGTAACAGTCTATATATTTTTTTTATGATTTTTATGATAGTTTCAACGTGAAGAGTCGATATTTGGCCATCATTCCGAAATTCTAAGATATTTTTAATATAATTTCGATAAATGGATAATTTAAACTGAAAATATTTGCCTACTATGAAAGCACTCATTATGAGATAAAGTAAAGATCCAACAGTAAAAGAGTTTTGATGAAAATATAAGGGAAAGTAAGTAATAAGCAATATTTTTGATTGGCATTGGCAATTTCCAGAATTAAAGCACTCAACAATTACATCTTTTAAAAAATAAAAGTTGAAAATAATAATAGAAAAATATATGGCGGATATCAAAGTAAATGAGATATCTTGTAATTTTGAAAATTCTCCTCCTAAGCCATGATTTAATTGCATAATATTTTCTATTTGAAGAAATATTTCAGGTACTTCTTTCCACGCAGACGATAATCCCGATGAAATTAAAAGTGGAACAATACTTCCATTTATCAAAAACCAAATGATTGTCACTATACATATATAAATCCAATCGTCACTATTATATTCAAAACAAATTAAATCGTACTTTCCTGGAATAAAATAGGAAACGGCATACATAAAAATATAAATCCAACAAAGAAAGTTGAGAATTATACAATATAAATGATGAATAATATCCAAAAAATTATTATTTTGCTTATGTCTACTATAAAATAAAGGAAATCCATGTATTTTTATTACTGTAATTATCGGTTTCAGATCGCATTCAAAACAATGACATCTTGACTGTTGAAAAGACATTTTAAAAATGAAAATTTAACTGCACTCTTTTAAATATATAAACTTATAAAGGAAATTTTTAAATATTATGAAAATATTATCGATAATCAATTATATAATAATAATGAGTATGCCTTGTCTTTTTAATATCCTTCCCAGTAATCAATTTTTATTATAAATAGAATAATCAATGTTCATGTCTGCTATCAGTAAATTGATAACCGATGATTTTCATAATAAAAATGTCTAATGGATATATATATGATGTCGATAAAATTTTAAACTCAATCACAAAAATATTTTTAATTCGACCAAGTTATATTAGAATTTAAATTAGCCATAATGCAATAGTGTATTTACAACTATGGTCTCATGTACTTATAAATTAATTGGTTTTAAATAACAAAAATCTCTTAAGCCTTATTTTTTTGTAAACCTGCTTTTCATTACTATACTTTTTGATCGCAACATGGAACTGACTGTGAGACTGAAGAACCATCATCGGCCGAAATGCATATCTAGAAACCATTGATTGTGATATATTTTAAGATTTTTATGATTTAATTTAGTGTTCTTTTTGCTATTTGGTATTGTATAAATTGTTACAATCAAACAGTACAATAATGGAAGGCATATCTACAAAGAAATAAGGCCTAAGAAATTTTTATTAAAATATACACTATCCAAATACAAGATTAATTCTGATTTTAAAAAGTTTAATATTTTATAAATAAATTGTATGTGAAAAACGATTTCAAAATAAGTAATTAAATCAATCTTAAATGTTATTAATATAATATTATTTATATTTTTTAAAATGATAATGCATTATTGGCTTAGAACTTTGCGACAATTATCAAAATATGGTTTTTACAAAAGTTGGCAAAATATACTATTTTGCCAACTTTTGTAAAATAAGTTATTAAAAATTCGTATTGGAAAATTTTTAGTATGCTGTATTTATGAAATTTATAGTAATTTATATTCATATAGTTAAAGAAAAAACTTTCGCATTTTAACTGATATTTTTGGGGAAACTCCAGAAATATTGTAATTGAGCAAAAATTAAAATAAGATTAAATCATTTGATGTTTTTAATATAAGTAGTAATGTTTTTCATGAAACAAGTAAATAATGCATGAATGAAAACATAGATCGAAAACGAATATGTTATTTAGAGACAACTATGGAAGTGGTTTTTTTAAATAGTTAAGTTCCCACTAAAAAATGAATTTAAACTAGCAGCTGCTTTAAGCACAATAAGAAAGAAAATTTTCAATAGAACAGGATGTAAGACCTTTGTTTACAAATGTTGTATAATCAAAATTCAGATATATATTTTAAATTTTGGTTGTACAACGTTTGTAAATAAAGATCTTACATCGAATGTTCCTTTTATTTAGTTCCTCTCTTTGTTCTATTAGCAGGCAAAAAATGCGATAATAACAAAAAAGTATTTTAGATTGCAAAATATGCTAATTATGTCCAAAAGATATAACTTGTAACAGATTAAAATAATATTTACAGTATTTGTTATAATTTTCTGTATAAATTTAATATCCAATAATTTAATAATTTTGTGAATAAATTTTATATTTAATATTGCATAATATTCAAGAAGTAAATTTAAATGTAATTTTGGAAGATTAGGTTATAGATACTTCCTTGATTATAGATTTTATTGTTTTTACAGTATGTGTTGTTCTCAATGATCGTTGGTTGTTCTATTATATTAAATTTATACTCTGCAATAGTATTTTTATAATATTTAACATGATTAGTATATTAATGTAAATAGTTTTTGTGACATGCATTTTAATTCCATATCTCTAATCATTTCAAAGTACAAGATAAATTCGGAAATATGTGATTATTCTTTCCAGAACTACTTGTTAATAATGAAATTTTTATATTTTAAAAGCTATATTTAAAATTCATTATCATAGTTTTATAATATTTAATTTTAGTAAAAATTAAATATTCAAATAATATATTTTAATACTTTATAATGTCGGTCGAATGGCAGCGGTGGAAGCCTGCTGTTCTTCTACACTGCAGGATCCTGCTTCAGTTCCCAAGTTCTATACTTAAAATTTACAATTATCTAATTGTTACAGCGAAACCTCAGAAATTTGAACATCCGCCATTTTTAACAGATAAAGCTGCAGAATTTCATAGTTAAGCCTGAATTCCATATCAGCAGAAACAGAAACAGAACAATCTGTTGTTGTCTGTCTTCTGCTCTATTTTGTTTCCACTACAATAGAAATTCCGGACAGTTTTGTATATTGCAGCGGTCTCTTACGGATGTTTAAAAAGAAATAAAAATGGACGACGACATAATGATTTTAACACAGTTATTGTGTTTGGCAAAAGTCTCCTTATTAAAGTTGAAATTAAAACAAAGACGAAAAGATGACATAAATTTTGGACAAGAAAAAATCTTTCAAAATAGAGAGAAATATGGTTTCCATATTGGGCTAGTTGAAAGCTTCGCTCTCAAGACTAAAAATATTATTTTGAGTAAGTTGATCTTCAACTTATCTGTTGTTTCGGCCATTTTGATTTTTAATATTTCAGTTCATGACATCAAGCAAATGTCACTCCAGGCGAGACATATGATTGACTAAAAAGATTATTTGTATTAAGCCAATTAAATACTAAAGAAAATTATTAACCAGCTCAGATTTGTCAATATTGAAAAGTTTAAAATCATCATTATAATCTAATATTAAGGATTGAATACTCAAATTAAAAACAGGATTTATATATATAACAAAAAGAAGAGCACTTCATGGCGAACCTGGGCAATTCCAAGCGTATGTGTAAAATCAAGAGAAATAAACCCATTCCAAGTGACATAATATTTTCTATATTTTAGATATTTTATAATCCAATAAATAAAGATATAATCTATATCAAATTCGGTGAGTATTCTGGAGTACAATATGTTGATATTTAAGAATCATATAATATTTATAATATAATATTTAGAATTCACGATAATTAAATATTTAATTAAAGCAATTTTATTTTATTTTTAATCAATTAAAAATGTAAAATTCTAACAGATAAAATTATTTTTATGGATTTTTTTCATAAAATTTAACTTTGATTAAATTACTATTACATTTATTCAAAGTAAGATATAATTATTTATTTAGTTATTTCATTAAAATGCATAATTATTCTCATTCGTTTTTCTAAATTTTTTTTTTTTTAAGATCCAAGGAAAAACGAAAGGAATAGCATCTAGTTTCGAATAACGTCATTTTGAATGAAGCAAAGACACGAAATCACTTTCCACAAAATGAGCTAAACGAGCTGTCATATTCCTTGTAATTTAGAAATATTTGCCAACATCATGACGCATTTTTTAATCCATTGCTTTCTAATAGTATCATCTTTTGGAAATCAATGTCTGTTGTCTCAATTCCATTATAATTTTTGCATAACGGTACTGAGTAATGAACGCAACTCATGTTGTTATGGGATTCCAGTCACGGAATTCTGTTTCGTTTTATCGCCGTAAGATAGCGCGCATGTAAAATGGATATTATTGATTGTATATATACAATTTTTAAATTAAAATTGTATATGGTCTTAGTAAATACTGTATTTGAAATATGATCAGAAATCAATATTAATAAAATTTGCATAAAAAATTAATATTTAATAAAAAGGACTTATAACCACAATAATGGTATTTTTCCTAGATGATAATGATATCTTAAGTTGCAAATCAATCTTATCTATAAAGCAAACAAACAGCAATTTATATTGAGGAGCTAAAATTTCCAGATAAATCCCAAATGAATGCAAATCCTAGAGGATTTACATCCTATCATGTTAAATATATTAATAACACGAAACATAAAGAAAGAATATATATATATATAGGCCTATATATAAAACCGTTAAAATAATAGTAATATACATAAAACAAAAAGAAAAGAAAAATATATATATTGCCTATATAACATTCGTTTAATTATATTTTCCTTACGCTGTTCAATTAAAACGAGAACTTTTTTCTTTTTAACAATACACCTTCACTTTCTGTACTTTTCCTGCATTAAAGTGTGTGTAACTTCTGCTCTCTTTACAAAATCTGTATCTAATCCGACATAAATTAATCGTTCCTTAACACATACCCAAAAAAATTATGAATAAAAAAGTTATGTAATCAATACTGGAAAATGTCAATAGCAAAAATATGATTCATAAAATGTAATTTAAAAATAATAGATAATAGTAAAATATCGGGCTTTTGTAAATTATATATAAAAAGAAGAATATAAAAAATTATGCTAATGTGTTTTATGAACTGCAATGTTATTCATGTCTCGAATGCATTAGAATTTTCTGAAAGGTTAGAAATTATTCTAAATATTTCCAAAAGGCGATCGAACCACATTCAGAATATAATTACTAGGAACAATATAATGGCAAAGATATAGCAAAAATAATACAGTATATAAGACAATAAATAAGAATATAGTATAAAAATAAAATATGATGTCGCTAATTTTGGATATCTATTTATCAGGACAAAAATTGAAACAAATAAATTTATAAAATCCACAATTTCAGTTTTCTTTTTATAATTTTATTAGATATACAATACTGTATTTCAAAATGCACTGTATGTACATAATAATGTTTATCCTTTTCATAAATAAAAAACTGATTGACTGCATACTATTTTTCAATTAATTTTAATAATTGAACGATATATTTTAAATATGTTTGTTAGAATTTTATTGAAGACAGTTTTTCTTCATAAATTCTGATTTCGGACAGCTAATTCTTTATTAATCCGGTTTTATGATATTTTTTTTATATGGTTTATTTTAAAAATTTAATTCTTGAGAATGCAAATACAATTTAGAATAGCGTAAATTGCTAACTTTTGATCGTAACTTTTAATTTATTTCAACTAAATTATATGCATAATAAGAATATATCGTTATAAATTTATCATGCTATTTTTCTGCAATTTTAAGATTGATATAAATTCTTAATTTTTTAATAAAACTGAAAACTTAAAATTAAAAACTTATAAAAATCAATCAGCTCAAATCAATCAAATCAATTTACGTGAATAAAAACTATAACTATTCTAACGGTTATTTTTATCAGTTAAATTGTTTCTATGGTATTTAAAATGTGGGGAGATCATTTTTTTTTTTTGTACGTAAAAAATATTTTTGTTCAAATATTAAAAAAATATTTAATATGAATATTATTTTTTATAAAAGGAATATTGTTTAAGAATATCAAATCAAATCAATTGGAAGAATAATTCAAATTTAAAAATTAAGAGCATTTGGAATCATCATTAAACTTATTTTTAAAATAATTGAACAATACTACATTTTTGCTTTAACATCAGTTAGTAAGTCAACACTTAACATATTAACTTACATGGCAGATTGATGTTTCAAAAAAAATGCTGTATAAACCATATGAAGAAATATTAATATTTTTTAAATGCTAGTTGTTGATTGCCAGCATATCTTTTCCAAAAAATACAAATTTATCTTATTTTTCAAACCTATTTCCGAATCTAATTCCCTTATAAGTTCATTTAAGAGACCTACTTCAAAATAAATCTCTAATAAGAGAAAAAAGTGGAAGAAAAGAAATAAGAGAAAAGCCGCCAAAGAAGGAAGAACACAAGAAATTAAGAAGAAAAAGGGAGCGAATGAAGAATTAAAAACCTAAGCGAAAAATTAAGAACGAAGAATAAGAATATACAATGAATGAGAATTGTAAAGTGTGATTAGGACAAGAATCAATTTTTCTCAAATAAAAACTGAGATCAGAATCTTCCACTTCCAAGAAAGCCTATCATTCCTTCTTCGGGTATAAGCTTATTTTGGTTGAGAAAACATCTCCTAGTAGTTAGAATAGTTAATATTTTGGCTTCGTTTCTTTTACAATTACAATTATTTTAATAAATCTTTTTAAATTTTCTTTTATCGTATCTTCTTTTTTTTTTTTTTTTTTTTTTTTGTTCTCTCCCGTGCTCTGGATTTTTGTGCCACGGATCATATGCATTTCTAAACCATTCGAGACTTTACCTTGCGATCAAATATTAGCCACTATCCCTACAATATTAAAAAAAAATTATTTGCCTTTTAATTTTTTCAAAAAAATTATAAAACTTCAGAAATACTAGTCTAGAAATTCTTTCATACGACGCAAATAAAAATTAAGAGTTTTATATTTTATAATCAAATATGAAATTAGTATTTCTGAGAAATTTTAATTTTATTTTTTAAATATATTTTTATAATTCAAACGTGCTAATTACTTCGAATTTAATTTGCTTAGTTTACAATGAAATTAATTTTTGTAGATGATTAAAAATAAACAGATCATATTAAAATTTTTTCGACTTCTATGTCACTCAAGATTCCAATCATAATAGGCCTATTGGAATTCAAAAGGATGATGTTATTCAGAAAACAGATTTCTGAATCGCTAATATTTAGAAAATGGAGTGATAGATCTAAAATATTCTTATTTGTTAACAAAGCAAATATTAAATAACTTTGCGCAAATATATATTTGTCACAGAACGTGTTTATTGATGATTGTTTATAAATATCTTAATATCGATAACATCATTCTATGGTAGTATGTGAATAATATGTTGCACGGAACAAATTTTTTATGTACTTGCATATAAAAAATTAGAGAAAGCAAAGCTATTAACCCTTTTGATCATTGATTAATAACGAAATTTTTGTCTATTTATTTTAAATAGATAAAAATTTAGTTATTATTTTAAAATAATATTTTCAGTATATAAAAAATTCACAAAAGTACTGTATTTTGTGTTTTCAGTCCATAAAAAAATCTTTTACAAGTCAAATTTTGTAAAATTTGACTTGTAAAAGATTAAATCTATTCCCAAATTATTTTTATCATCTTACAAAAAAGCTTGTTCCCTTCAAAAAATCACTTTAGACATCTTTGGTTAGTTGGGGATTGCATTTAAAATCTATATCTTATGAGAAAAAGAGTTGATGTAAAATAGTTTAAAGAACTGATTATATTAACTATTTTAACATTTTAATTTCCTTAAAAAGATGTGTTCAAAATTACTAAAAACTATTTATAAATGATAGTTTTATAAGTTTGAGATGAAAGTTTTGAATTGAAAAAATTCTGTTTTATTGAATTTCAATACAATTTATAAAAAACATTTTAAAGTGATTTTCAAACATTTCAAGAAAACCGCTAATTTCCTAATATCTTTTATATATTTTTGCGATTATAATAAATGCGACCAGGACCACAACAAAAGGCATTACAGGACACATGTGATCCGTGGATCGCGAATTTGAGACTACTGGATTATAAATATATATATATAGTCTATTTAAAATCAATAAATGAAAATTATTTACTTTATAATACATTATTACATTTTTCGTATATCAAAATATCTTTTAAATATTTACCATTAAATATTTTAAACTTTTGCTGTTTTATGCTTTAGAAAATATTTTTAGTCATTACTTTTCTATAAGAAGAGATAATTTAATAACTATAAAAATTATTTATTAAGATGTAATCATTATAAAATGAATATTAATATTAACCAAAATTTTATTAACCTAAACTAGTAGTCCCCAAAAAGTACTATGAACATACCTAGAGATACCTAAGAAATTTTCTGCTTTTCGTAATACGGTACATGTTGTCTCACGTTTGCGGATACACGATTAAAAGATTTAACGAACGATTAAATAACGATTTAACGATTTAATAATACATCTAAGTTAAAGTAGGTGTCTATCTTATAAAAATATCGTAAAAATTATAGAATAATACAAATACACGTAAATAAATAGAAAGATAAAAACACATTTGGAACAATACTTTAAAAACATTTGTTAAAATACTATAATGGGCTTCTTGGATAAAAAGGAATGCTAATATTTAACAATTAACAGATCTAATATGAATTAAATTAACAGTTCTTGAGTAGAATTGAGGAATATTAAAATTATTATTATTCAATGACAAATGACCATTCATATATTTTTCATAAAGATTTAAATCGCTTTCTATGAGAAGTTGCGAAATAAAGATAAATCAGTTGAATTCAAAGAATTACTATTACCGTGATAGTCAAAAGAAAGATTTTTGACTATTTTAACTGAATGATTATAACAATCTCATCTAAAATTTACATGAGATTATTAACACATATAACGAAATCTTATTTAGATTCTAAATAAGATTTCAGAGCACTGAATAAATTAATATACCATAATTTATATTAAAAATTTGGTACAGCAATTTATTCAGGGTATATCAATGTCCAGAGATTCCTCGTAGATATCCTTTCATATATGTTGATTTTAACGTATTTACATTTAATTCAATGTGATTTCTGAATGTTAGATGCTGATCAAAGATAATTCCTAAATCAGTATGTTGGTCAACTGGGAAAACATAGTTATTTAAAAATGGAAAGAAAATATTTTCAGTGGTTGTTTCATTTAAAGAAAATATAGTCTATATATGGTTTTCAGAATATTGAAGGATAAATTATTTTATGAAGCCAATACAATTATAAAGATAAATCATTAAGTCATTCTTATTAATAGCAAAAAATTTAAAATCGTTTGCATAAACTATTATACTGGATTTAATATTTAAATGAAAAATTGGATTTATACAGGGCCGTAACTAGAGCGTGGCGAAAGCGTCATTCGCCACGGGCGCAGCTTGATTAGGGGCGCAAATTTTTAAATTTATTTCAGTTATTCGCAGGCAAATGATTTTTTTCGATAAACGTACGCAGATATAGCGTTATGTTTTTCTTTGATTTTATTTCTTAGAAGAGGTAATTCATGGATAAGAGCGACCAAGTTGTACCCCAAACAAAGGCACCAGGTCAAGAAGGGACGCTATTTTTATTGATAAAGTAAACGTTTACAATGACTCATTCGTTTCTAACTTTTCGGTAAAAATTTATGGAAAGGCCTAAAAAAAAGTAATAAAAGAGGATTTGTACAAATCTATTTGCTCATTCATAAGAAATTTACTTTCATTCACTGCTTTCTGAA
>WUQG02005712.1:0-12124 GCA_011317285.2 Androctonus mauritanicus | reverse complement strand
CTACTTAGAAAGTAGCCTAAAGATCGCAAAGCAAAAAAAGTTGCCCAAGCTGGCAACTTGAGACTACTGATGTTGTTCCGAATATAGCGATATATACGAATATCGATACAGTTTTCCTTCAAAAATTTTTCCCGAATACTGGATTTAACGAATACAGATGCATCCAAATATAGAGGTTCTACTGTATACTGATTTACCGTATATTGATTAAACTAAAAAATAAATATTTCTATTTTTTTATATTTTTATTATGCTAAATAATAAAATAAACATTAACCATTTAAGTAAAATGAATAAACCTATTGATATTTTGATTCATGTATTCAATGTTGTAAACTAGGAACTTTTAGCCTTCTATACTCAATGTACACTGAAATTGAATTTATATTCATCACTATATTCTCATTATAATAATAATAATAGATATATGTGAGTCCTTATATAACATTGGGGTTAGATTCCTAATAATCACATCATTAACAGAAACCAAAATCCCCAAATATCTAACATATAAAAAAAGGGGTTCCTTGTTTGATCTTGGATCCTCAGAATTGAAACACAAAGCATTTGCACCCAATCAATTTGGTTGAATGTGTTTATGCTATATAATTAACTAATATATTGTTCATAGATATTAATATATATTTCAGTTAATGCTCATATAAAATATGGTTACCTTGTTTTCTATAATTATATGTTTCTGCTCATTTTCTTTATATTATGAAGGTAAATGTATGAAAACAGGACTTTATCCCATTTCACTGTCTTAAAATTTTTAATTAATTTAGTTTTTGTGTTGACATAATAAGATACTGTTATATGACATTAAACTGGGACATATTGTACACAGGCATATTATAGTGTAATTCATATTAATATGTAGAAAATATAAACAAATAAATGAAAAGGATATTTTTTCATTGGATGTATTCCAAATTTATTTAGTTAAATTATTTTAATGTTTATCTTTTAGATATTATTAATATGTATCTTATATTTAGTTATTTTGTATGTTATTTTATTTTATTTATTTTTGTTTCTGACATTCTGTTTGCTTTTTAAAAAATGAATATATTCTAGAACGAAAGACCTGATGATGGCGCAGAAAGCCGAAAATGTTCGTTGTTATTTTTTTAGTTAATAAAAAATAATAAGATTTTTCCCAAAACTGATGAAGAGTGCTGTTAATCAATGCTAGAAAATATAAAATTTCTATTTCTATTGTTATATATATATTGTGTGTATGTGTAAATATAACAGTGTATAATCAAGTGTTTTGGAAATAAATGTTTTTTTGTAATTTCTTATTTTGCTATTTAACAAAATATATAAGTATTCTATAGTTTTATAGTTTTCCATACTTAAAAGCAGCTTAGTTAAGTACATATATTTGTTCTTTTTGCTATTTATATGATACAATTTTGAATGATTGTTTATTGTTTATTATTGTCTAATGTTTATTCATTTGATATATTGAGCTATAATTAAGCTTGTCTTACTTTGATTAGCTTGTCTTACTTTGATCAGCTTGTCTTATTTTGATTATGAAATTAATAAATACAACTAATTATTCTATTATTAGTATTAAAATTAAATTTTTTATATAATAAATTATAAATATCAGATATCCTTAATTTATGCATAAAATTCTTGTACTTTTCTTTTCTAAACATTGAAAAACTTATAAGATAAATTTTCTGGATGAACGCTTCTATTAAACTAAAAGCAGAAAAATTATTTTTTTGACTGTCTTCAGCAGCTACAAACTTATTTTGTTTTATATGTAAAATATCAGTTCCTATATAGAAAAATCCAGTAATATATAAGTTTATTTATTTTGCATAAAATAATTAAAAAACATTTTTTAAGATATATTTAGCTAAATTTTAGTTTCAAGAGTTTTAAATTTTGCATGTCCTTAGACAAAATTAAATAATATTACCGGTATCTTGATTTTTAAGTAAAAATATATTAGAATGTTGATATGATTGCATTTCCAATTGAAATGATTAAATAACTTACTGGTATATATTAAATTTGTTTTCTTTTACAAAAATGATAAATAAAACATTATATTGTGCTTATAGTTTGGAAAATGATTAAAAACTATATAAAACAAAATCTGAACTAGCTTATAGGGTGATTTTTTTTTTTCAACAATTGTAATAATATGTCAATTTGAATTTATTCAAACAAACAAGATTAATAAATGATGGCTTTGTTTTAATTTCTTAAGTATTTTATTTTGCATAACCAATAAATGAAATCTGATCTTCAATTGTTTAAGAAAAATGCATTTCAGTAATTCCATCATTAATTTCAAATAAAATCAAATGAGGATATTAGTGTACCAGAATTTTACAGAAAAATAGATTTAAAAATGGAAAGGATTGACTGCAAAATTTTTTACCAAAGGTCTCATTTATTAGTATTGTTTTATCATCATTATGGTTGCACACACATACTTTAAATGTTATTATGACAAAACCTTAATTTTTTTATAAAAAATTCTCCATTAATTGATGCTGTATTTTTTTTGTTTGAAAATTGATTTTGTTTGTTCTTTTGGAGATTGACAACTCTTTAACAGTCTTAACCCAATGCAAGATCTAATGTCTTAACCTTTTTAGTCATTTCTTTCTTTCTTCTGCAAGATCACTTCTGTAATATTATGCTGTAAAAACATTGAATTTTCCTTTTTCCACTTTGTCTATTGAAATTAATACTTTCCATCAAAAGCAGTTGTGGTATCCACAGTTTAGCATTCCTCAGTAAGTGACCAAGATAAACAGTTTTCCTTTGTGTTCCTTTTCAGCAAACTAAAATTTCCAAATTACTTTATGTATCCATCTAATTAACAGCAATGTGGAAATTCTAATTTAGTTACATTAGAATTTTTAAATTATAAATATTTAATCAGGAATATTGAAAAATAATCAGCATATGTTGTATTGTTTCTTATAAAAATAATGCAACTATAAAATAATCTCTAAATTATGTAGCAATCATATTAATTTAATTATTAACAAAATTTTTGTTTGTGAAACCTTAGAATAGATGTGACATTGCCAAGTGATATCCAAAAATTAAATTATCAAACTGTAAAAATATTCAGTTATACTTAAAGATATTCATTCACACACTTTTCAAAGAGGTTGTTATCTGACAATTCATTCAATAAAATTGAATTTCTCATTCACACCCATCATATTTCATTTTTCATTGGCAGGCCAAAATATTTAAAGTTTTCTTTTTATTCAAACCACGCTAAGATTTCTGAAAAGAATCTTTGAAGAAAGCTGAAATGCTTGCTCCTATTTGCTGGAAGGCCAGATTTCATACATATATAGTTTTCATAAATGACAAGCAAAACAAATTTTGGCCAGTCAGTAACTGATTGTAAATCGAAATAACTAACTTTTACATAATTAACTGTCAGATAACGACTTTTTTAAAAACTATATATGAATGAATATCTTTAGGCTTGACAATTCTCTGAACCGAATCCAGGACGCTTATCGATGGGAAATTCACGTTCTCTTATTTTCATTCAAGACAATAACTCATCCATGACAATCAAAGGACATTATAAAAAAAAAAAAAATCCTATATCTACTCAGATATTTAAGTAATATATATATTAATGTAAAATAAAGCGGTAAATATTATATATACAATATATTTATATTATTTAAATTTCAGAACTTTTGGCTAGGATATAATAAGCTCTTCCTGAAGATTGAAGGGTTCGTGTCTTCAGGAAGACATCGTTGGTCATACCCAATAGGGCACATTCCTAAACTCAGCGGTTTATAAACCCTTTAGACAAACGTCTCAAAAAGTGCTGTTGAAGATAAAACCACGGATAAGATAAAACGGATACGAAACTCTGGCCCTTTTTTAAACTAGTGAACTCACGCCAATGGTAGTTGCATTCGAAAAAATGGCGCCTGATAGTTCAATGTGTTCTGCTGCCTTTTGCAACAGTTTTAAGAAGAAAACTCCAAATATATCTTACTTTCGATTCCCAAAAGATTCTAAAAGGTATATATGAAAACGATGTATTTTAATATTCTAACATAATTAAATAATTTACAGGAATTCATTCAGTTTCATATATTAAAAATAGCAAGAATAATTAGGCTTATAATCTGTATTTATTATTTGAATATTTGTAGATGTTCTGCATGGGTTTCATTTTTGAAAGACGATTTGTTAGCGAAAACTCCAGATGAGTTACATAAAAGCTTTTTATATATGTAGTGAACATTTTGAAGAAAAATGTTTCTTCAATAATACAAGGCAAAAGCTAATGTGAATGCTTTTCCAACTCCGAGTAAATTATAGAATTAATAATTTTTACTTTAAAGTATTATAAAACAGCATGTTTATTAAACTATATTATTTATTACAGAAACAAAGCTCAACAAAAAAGTTAAAATATGTGATCACAATTAAAACATGATAAATCATTGGAATGAACATCCATGTAAACTTTATTTTAATGAAAACATAATTTATTTTTAATGAGTATTCTGGATTTAAATATATATTAATTGAAAAATTGTATTTTTGACCTCTAATTTAATGTACATTTTTATTGTACTACGTACAATGATGCTATATTATTTGCCAAATTCTATAAAAATGGCAAAAAAATCTATATTTTAATAAAAATCTTTCTCATTTAAATAATAAAAATAATTTTTTAATTAATTCACACTGCCATTGCTTGATCTTGCTTTACGCGACGCGAATATCATATTAATTATATTAATATGATTAATCATATGGGGTTCTCCTTTCGTTGCAATACTGTTCATGTTAATTATGTTTTGATTACCTTCTAATTCGCCGCATAAATTCATTTTGGGTGGAATCTCCTTAATGATCCTTACACTTATGATTTTATATATCGGAGAAAACCGTTCTTCTTCTATTGCTATACTCTTAACAATCTATTTGGTTTTTTTTATACAAGTAACAATTACAACTACTTAAAAATATAAATTTATGTGATTGATTACACATTCGTTCCATTCATTCCATGATGTTCGCTATTACATCGGTAATGCTGATGAAGATTATTATTATTAATTTGGGAAGGATTGCCGGAATTTACCGACCTCCAGCAATGCTAACTTATTATTAGGAATTGTAGGAAAAATCCTATTGACATATTTTCTTACAAGACGGTTCGGAATAGTGCAGAAAATGGAAAACAGTCAGGATGCTGAAGAATAATTTGCATCCAAAATTCATAAAGAATTGTTACTTATATTTATCCGTTAGATAGAATTTATTTTGTAATTTATCTTTTAGTTTTCATTGTGCAAAGAAATATATTAATTAAATTATCATTGAAATAATATACGACAATAAACAGCACCATGTAATTTTTTATTATAATACTTTACTTAATTTCGATATTTAAAAATATTTTAATCAGTAATCATCAATGACATGAATTGATACTTGCATTTTTATGAATTTGTCAATATTTATCAATATTTAAATTAATAATCCTGAAATAAATTATTCTGTTATATACAGTGAACTCTCAATTTTACGAACTCCTACGGACCTCCAATAAAAAGTTCGTAAAATCGAAATGGCAAATCGAAAGTTCGTAAATGGGAATGGCATTAATTAATGTTAGGGACTTTTTGAATCCAACTGAATAGTTCATAAAAAAACGTGTACAGTAGTTCGTAAATTGGAGATTCGTAAAAACGCGAGTCCACTGTATTAACTTCTGTTGTTCTAATCAGAATTACAATCTAATAAGCGCTGTCAACAGAGAAAAGTAAAATTTAATTAGAAATATTTTCAATCCATGAGATATTAGAAAATCATCATGAAAAAGCACTTTAAATATAAAGAAATGGATCGGATGATGTGTGCAAATCATTTTCGGAAGAGAATATACTTTTCTCTGTTGACAGCGCTTATTAGATTGTAATTCTGATTAGAATAACAGAAGTTAATACAGTGGACTCGCGTTTTTACGAATCTCCACTGTATTAAGATTCTATGAATTTTAATACAGTGGCCATCTTAATGCTTAGCAATGCTTAATTGCTAAAATTGCTAAATTTTTCTAGACAGTCATCGTATAACTTTTCGTTGAAAGTAATTCATGGACCAAAAAAAGAAGGGATCCGCTGATGAATTAGAGCAATGTTTCCCATCTTTATTGATCCATTAATTACTTGAATCTGAACGCATTTCTCATCATCTGCGAATTTTATTTAATCAGATAATAATGTGATTTACTATACTGATGAACGAAGAGATTTGCATTTTTTATTTCATTCGGAATGGAAAGAGTTTTATTGCTTAAAAATACGCATGTGCATAGAAACTTTAAATATTCATTTGGCAGTTATTTAAATAAAAATTTTATTCATAAATTTAACAATTTATTTATAGTTCATATTTCGATACGATCATTTCGACTGTTTTAATTTAGATAAAGTCATATTAACTTTCGACAACCAGGGAGAAGGTAATCCATCGAAATATTTAGGTTCTACCTCCCACATGGTTTCGTCCGTTTTTCCATTCAGATCTTTTTGAACTCTACGTGATACTTTATCGCAAATCATTTCTGGTAATGCAACATTTCTCAGTTTTTCACAACAGGAACTTTCTTCCTTCCATAATGTATTTCCTTGATGATGATGATTGATATTTATGTGATTCTGAACGCATTTCTTCCAAAGTAAAGTATCTTTACCATCATCAAACTTTTCTGCATATGCAATTAACATGACAGGATGTATTTTATCGATATCGTGAATAGAAGTATCGTTGTAACCAAAAATATACACTCTCTCTCCCCTTTCTTCCATTATCTCTTTCACAGTTTCAAAATAATTGATGTGTTCGACGAAATCAAAGAAAGGGTTATATAAACATGAATTTCGAATTTTCAAAATGGCTTCTCCTTCCCGACTACAAACGATGTCCCAAAATGCATTCATAATCAACTCCGACCATTGTTTGGCATTTGTGAAAGTTTTTGCTAAATTTCTCCTGAAGAGAAACAATTTATCATCATCGTATAGCTTCCTATCTTCTTCCAATGTATCTTCTATCAACCGAAAGGGCAGTACGCCTTCCCAACTCTTTTTGATTTCTATCACTTCTCTTAAAGATGTTTGAAATTCCTGTCTTTGTAAAATTGCCATATTCCTGAAAAGATAAAAAAAAACTTTAATAAAACCAAAAAGCAAACGTTGAGTAAACAAAAAACAAAATTAAAATAAATTTCCTATTCATAAAGATAACATGTTCAAATGTTTGAAACTTTAATAACAAAATATGAAAATATCGGTAAATTAGTTTTTATTTACGAAGTGAATTACTTTGATTGGCATTCCTTATTTGAATTTGAAGAATCTTTTCTTGTTTCCATGCTTTCCAAATTTGACGGAGTCTCTGAAAATATAATTGAACACAGTTAAGTAAAATCATAAATGTAATTATGCTTCAGCATTTTTAAACATCAACGAAATAAAGCCATTTTTAAAATGCATACTTACTGATTAAAAATTTAAAAATAATTTAATCATTATATTATTGGTTTTAGTGAATTTATTTATTAATGTCAAAAATACATAGTATTTATTATTGTTCGAAACAAAAGAGTGTGATAATGCATTATTACCTCTATTATTATGCATAAAATAACCCATTATTTTATAAAAATTAGAAATTCATTTTAAGCATTAAAACATGATCAGCAGTTATTCTACTTGATTATCATCAATTTTATTTCATTAAATTTGCTTACATAAATTTATTATCATTGTTATGATACATGTTTCGTTGTGAAACTACGTCATTTTCTGCTTAGAAATCCAAGAGTTTTGTTGAGGCGATGCTTCACAGTATGTACCATTTTTACATTAACATTAAAGATATTTTGCTGTAGTTTTATATTTTAAAATATATGTTTTTCTTAGAATAAAACTGTACGATGTATATTTCACAGTTTACAACTCATTACGTATTATCTTAATTTATTTTGTACAACATGCTTATATTTAAATTAATTAAATTCTAATGATTATATATGTCTGTTCGGGTTTAATGCTTGAATGTACGGTGTCGAATCATGCAAAACTTGCTCTTAATGCTTTATTAATCTTCATGAAACCGTTTTATATAAAATTAACCAATCTGTTAACAGTGAAACTTTCATAATACACATTCTTTGCCTTTACTATCAATAAATAAATTGTCTGACAATATGTAAGGATTTTCATTACAATGTTCCAAACAGATTTTATTAAAATTACCCAAGAGTAAAGAAGCTGGGTTATTAAACAATAAATGCATTATTTTAAAATATTGAAAATTTAATAGAATTGCTTTTACACTAAACTTTGAAAAATTATACACAAATTATGTCTATTGACACAATTTTTTCGCATTTCATTTAATAAATATAAACTTATTGATTTATTTCATATGTAGAGAGATTAAACCCCTTTTTTAAATATGAAAAAGTGCACATAATCGAAAATAGCATAAATTAGCATGGGAAAGCAATTATGATATAGACATAGTGAAAATTTATAAATTAGTAAGTATAAGTAATTTTGTTCTGCTATATGTTGCTAATTTTTGGCTGAATGATGATTATTATATCTGCAACTATGATCTTACATAGCTATTATTTTTTCTAAAAAGCTTAAGTGGGATAATTAGAATGTAATTAAATTATATATTTGGAAGAAAAATTATAAAGCATCATTGTACATCATTCTGAAAATTAGAAATATATGACAGGCAAAGCGAATTTCTATCACTAGGATCTAAATATAATAGTTTCCAACATATGCGGAGTTTTAAAGTTTATTTATTTTTTTTATTTTGAAGCATTTGGCTTTTCAAAACATTTTCATAAAAGTTAATAGGGTGAATCTGTAGTTTTACAATGTAAAAAAACTATACATCTTGGAAGTATATTACTTGGATATTTAGTTATTTTAGGAAATTTTACTAATGATGTATTTATTGGAATCTATATACTTTTTGAAGAGAGAAAAACGAAGTGAGAACTGCATAATAAAGAGAAAGGGTCTTATTAAAAATATAGTAGCTACCTGTTAGCGAGAAAAAAAAATTATCCTTTAGTCGCCTCTTACGACAAAGCATGGCATAACAGACTAAAGTAATTTTATACCGCACCCACAGGAGACTACTGCTTATATAGGATATGATCCCAAAGAAATACTTTTTCCCTTTAAGTAATTTATAGTTTGTATTTAATTATTTAATACAAATAAAGGAACGTACAAATTTTAATTAAATTTCATTTTAAAATTTTGTTAAATCTTGATAGAATATTATCTATTAATTCTTAATTAAAACTGTTTGATTATAATAATTTTATATCCACCATTTTATAAAATACACAATATTTCTTAATCATGTTTACAATTATTAGAGAATTAATATATTGTTTACCTTTTATCACAATTATTAGGAAAGTAATAAATTTCAGATTAATCTAGTGAATATATTATTCAAATAACGATCCAAAATTATAAATAAAACGAAGAATAAATCTTTCGTGTATAATAAAGTGTATAAATTTGAATAAAAGTTTTTAAAACTGTAAACAATCTATTCCACTTTCGGTTATTCTACAGTTTAATTAAAGTTTGTTTTAATTGTTAGTCTCGCAATTACAAAATATGATTAAAAGCAAGCAGTTTCGATTTTATAATTTGCTTATTAATATCTTAATTTGTTTTGATAAATTATGAAGTTCCATATCAAAGTAAATCTTTAATAAATATCGATATATTTGAATGGCAAGCGTGCTAGCGACGTCTCGACGAGCTACGCAACGCGACTGCTTTTCAACAATGGAGTCAGTTTCAGTTTAATTTGGCTTCTTTTTAATTAGCTCTATATCACTATAAATCTTTAATAATTATCACGACATATAATAACTGTATAATATAATAATCAATATTAAAAATTAATAAAAAAATATTCAGTATATAATCAGGTATAGTATTTGAATGGAGCTAGCGACGTCGCAACGCGCTCTCAATGCGAAAGCTTTCAAATAGGCCTAATCGTTCATTTTTAACGTAAGTTAATGTTTAATTATTCTGTTTATCATAATCATATGTCGAAACTAATCGTATCGGCTTCTTAAGCTACTAGCCTAATGTGGTGTTAACAATTATCAAATTATTCATTTTCTTGTAATTATGTTATTAAGATTTTTTATTTATACATTATTTAATTTATAAAAATGAAATAAGGCAATTGTTACGCGATAAATAGCTTCATTAATTAAACAAAAATTTAATTTATGATTATGATTATCATTTATGTAAATTTTTGAATAATTTTCACTTATAATAATTATTGAATCATGATCGTTTTTAAATTAATTTTAGTGTTTTTAAGATCTGATTTTTTCATTAAATAAAAAATTAGGTATTAATGAAAAGGAAAATAAATTCATATTATTTTAATTAATTTAGCCTATTTCCGAATTTTGATAAACTAATTGAGATTTATTTTCAATGTTCTGGTAATAAAATCACTACTAACTTTTGATGATAATATCCGAAGTTCCGTGGTAAAATTCAGTCGATAAAGTTCAATTTTACAATATTCTTCCTCTAATTATGAAATCTATTTAGAATAAATGAGGAATTTCAAAATGCCGTTTCGATAAGACATCAATAACGCTGTTTGTTAATAGAAACCACATTTTTCCACATTTCGAAAGCAGTGTCATTTATTATCAAATCACTATTAATAGCACGTCTTGTCATTCATTTAATATTCGTTTACAAATGCAGATATGCGCTAAAATATTTTTAAATTTATGTTCTATTATTAATGCTTAATTTTGCTTATTGTAGTTAATGCTTATTGTAGTTAAATGAAAATTAATTCTTAATTTTCATTTAACTACAATATTTCCTTCTGTGATTTCAAAATATTTTCAGTTAATCAATTAATAATTTTAAAATATTACTATGATTATATTGAATCATTTATAATAAATATTTTAACTCACTTTGCTATTTGTGTAGTTTTAAATCCACTTTCCATATTATTATAAAGTAGGCGGCGGGGTATTCCATTGCATTCCACCAGCCGCCCACATCTCTGATAAGGTCAACCGTTAACTGGAGAATGAGATTCAATGAACCAATTCTAACCTTCCTGAAAAACTTTGATGTGAGACTAGGTAATTGAATTCCTGATCCTTCAAGGTGGAAGCATAGTACATTTCCACGCGGCCATCAGCTGACGCCATGAGCTGGCAATATCGTTTAATAATAGTAAATTATCGATAAAACACGAAAATACATAAAAACAAAATTATATTAATAAATTAGTAGGCATATAGTACTATTTTCTGTATGCCCCTTTCCATCAGCAAGTACTATACTGCGAGGTATTCCAATGCATAACATTGGCCGTCTACATCCACGATAGAGTCAGCCGTAAGGTGGAGGATGGAGATAAATGAGCTGGGCCCAAAATCCCCTCCTGAAAAATGTCTGAAGATGAAAAATGTCTGAAAAGTGATTGTGTTTTTCCGAACTTTTTGCTTTCTCGGGATTCGGGAATTCCCGAATTAATAATTAATTTATTTCTCGAGATTCGAGATTCGCTGTCGGAATTTCTCGAGAATTAAAAAATGTTTAGTTAAAAAATACCTGTTTTTTTTTAATAAGGAAACAGGTATTTTTAACTAAACATGAAAAACAAAATGGAGCAGAAAAAATCATGCAAAATAAAAACAAATAATGTTGGATTGTTTTATATTTGTTTTTATTTAATATTTTAATTATATTGAAAAAGTAGATCACATTTCAATAGTATTGAAAAATAATCGTATTTTTTTACAATTACTGACAGTTTTTATTAAAATAGTTTTTAGTACACACAGTCTATTCGGTTATCTGCATGAAGGGGTCCTGTGTTTGGATATAAAAATTCTGGAAATAGAAATTTTGTGTCTAAACTTATGTAGACGTATGTACATGACTTTTTTAGCTTAGACGAATGCTTATTTTTTACGTCACTATATTTTATTATCTATACCAACAGATACACCTCTTAGAAAAAG
>WUQG02005701.1:0-12125 GCA_011317285.2 Androctonus mauritanicus | reverse complement strand
CAAGATTTCTTGGATTTTATGTATAAGTGCGACCAAACGACTCTGGGGAATAAAAATAATAGCGTACAAATGCGAAACGTGTAAATGGAAAACGTACGAGTGGGATGATTTTGCACGCAAAATCGAAAGAGTGTACAAAACACAACGTACAAGTGCGAAAAACGTAGAAGTGAGAAACGTATAAGCGGGGTTATACTGTAATAAAATTATGCCCATTAAAAGATTACCATTTGAGAAATTTTTAATCATCACAAAAATAAATTATATTTTGAAAATTGAAAACTTGTTGCAGCATCTGTCCATTTGTATTAATATGGGATTAAATATGTAAACAGTTCAAAATTACTAACAGAATAAACAAGTTTTAATCTGGCGTATGTCTTGATAAATTATATTATAGACTTTACAAAGTTATAAACTGTTTTAAAATGGTTGAATGATGTAAACATTTACTACGATAAGACGTAACTCTTTATTATTTTAAGGTTATTGGAATATAAACGAGATGTTTTTTTTTATAGTTTTTAACTTTTAAATTTTAATGTTTTTTGTAATATATATGCAAAGCATATTTTTTAAAATTGTTGTTTTAAATAAATTTCGATGCAAAAACTCATTAAAAGTTAGAAACGTGACGCATATGAAAAATTGCAATTTTCTTAATCTCCTCTTTATCGTTTCGATTCCGAGAATCGTGCCTAAAATATTTTTACAACTTTAGACATTTATTATCTTCAGAAAAAAATAGAAAAAAATCGTGGACATCGGAAAATATGAAGATTTGTCTCATCTCCAACAATAGCATCATTAAATTTATAGATTTAATCTCTCTTAAATATATATATATATATTAATTGGAAATCGCGTAAATATATAACTGAATCGTGTTAAAAATGGCAAAAAAAAATTGAGATCGTATTTTTTATACTTAAAAATTCTTAGTAAGACTCTCTACCATTAATTATTATGGAATGATACATTTTTTAATATAATATTTATAAAAAAAATTATTTTCTTAAATCAAATAAAAAATAATTTAAAATATCTTCATAATATTAAAATTAATTTAAATATTTTCACTGGCAGTAATATTACAAAAAATATATATATAATTACCTTTGAAGTGTAATTGAACGCGTGCGCAGTCGATACCAACAAAAACCAAATTCGTCATATCCGGCGGAACCAGTTTTTTTTAGTTCAACACAACTTCTAAGATTCTTCAGAAAGCATTTGAATTCCGATGGACATCCTTTACTCGTCTCTGCTCTTCTGTTTTATCTGTTTTTGCAAGATCGTAGGTTAGTATTTTATTTTATTTTTTTTATATATTTATCTATTCTATCGAGGCAAATTTTTGACGCTGTATATAATTTGTCGATTAATTATTTTAATTAATGCATAAGTTTGCAACTTATATTTTTAAAATGCAATTTGTTATTCAGATATCGAAGTGAGTCAGTGACAAAATTTGCGATTTTCTGGGTCCTCGATCTCCTAGACACTTTGAGAGCTTGAAATTTTTTAAGGGCCATAAGGAAATGAGCTTGTTTTTGCACAAATTTTAAACTTTTAATTAATGCAATTAATAAAATAAATTAGATAAATTAAAGATTATTATTATTATTAGTTCTTCAATAGAGCATAAAAGTTCAGTTACATTTCGTATAAAGGAAATAAAGATGGCCTGTGATCTTTTTTTTTAAAGTGGAGATAAAGGTTATTGTCACTTTTTTTTACATAAAATTACTTATTTTTTTGCCTAAAATAATTGCAGGCATCTGATATACTTTACGATCGAGTTCAATAGACTCATTCGAGTCCCGAAAGAAGAAGACTTTCTCTGTCTAGTTGCATTAGGAAGCATGCAATAACCTCTGAACTCGCAACGAGTTTAGAGGACATCTAAACCACTTCCTGTTCAAATTTATATCTGATCGTTTCGCTTTGTAGGTCAATTTGAAGGAATTAAAACCAATTTCGTTAAGCTAAATCAGATTAACTTGTCTTAAGGGCAATTTATCTTATATAATAAATTTTGTCCATAAAACAATGACACGAAAAATTTCAACAAGTTAAAAAAAAAACAATTGCCTGTAGGGAATTAATGCCAAGTTATTTGCAAAAACCGTTTAAGCAAAATGGAATTTTAAAATGTATTTTTCTAAAGTTACAAATTGGAAAGTTACCTCATTTTTTTTTTTTTCCTCAAGTATAATTTTTTTTTCCAACAGGTACACGTTGCCTGAAGATAGCAATTAACACGAAATAATAAAAAAAATAAAAATTATTCGTCTGAACTTTCGATTTATGGATTTCTAGTAGAACCAGATTTCTTTCATCCTTGACCTAATTCTAATTTGTAAACATCTATTCTGTCAGAATGATACTCGAATCTAGCATCAGAAATTCTTCTGCATGATAAAATCTCTTGTGTGTTGCAAATGAATTCATTATTTAAAAAATAAAAAAAAAATAAAAAATTCTAGTAAAATATGTTTACAGATTTACGATTTTTCTCGTAAATTTACAAAATATATCGAAGAACGTTTAATTAATATATCACTTCTGGTATACAGAAAATATTCTTATGATGCAAAACGTATTATCTTCTCTTGCATAATTCAACGCTATACGCGTTGCATAATTAATATTCTTCACAAATATCATTTTAAAAGCCAAAAATTAATATATTTTTTTGATTTTTCTTTGAGCAGAGAGAGAGAGAGCATTCACCTTCGACTTTTCAAGCGGTGTTCTCAGGTAAAAATAAGAAACTGTATTTTGTTCCACAAGGCTGAATATTATTCAGAAAATTGTTATTTCCTGATTTCTTCTTCAACTACTTCAATTTATGAATACAGAAAACATATATTTTCCTATTTTTATATAATAATAACGACGATAATAAATTTAATAACGGATACCAACCTGTAATATAATAATGTATCATTATAAAAATCTTAAAACCATTCATAAAATTGATTGAATTCCAGATTCTCAACACGAACTTCAATTAATAATTATAACTGTGATCTCATTTTATAATTCTGTCCTTCGTAAGATATATATATATGTGTTGAAGCACTTCAATGACAACCTTCGATAAAGTTGCCAAAGTATAACATTAATTAAACTTCCTCATAAATTTAATGCTATAGTATTTAACATTAAATTTATTTTATCATGTTACGTTACATAGATTTATAGTATCGAATGTTATCTTTATAATTATGTTATCAGACAGAATCAAAGGTAAAGCTGAAATTTTTGGAGGTTGTCCTCATTTTCTCGGTTTTCATTAAAGTTGGCTCTTCAATGTAGGACATGTCAGGGGTGGAATCTAACCTCTTCCACATTCCGTTTACGTGTCACATGTCGAAAGACACGTCACGCACACTTATTAACATTAACTACAATTTATTAGTTATGGTTTTATATTTTTGCATCATTATAAAAAACACTTGATATAGCATTATCATTCTTATTTAATGATCTTTGCCATATATATATATATAGAGATTAACAAGATTATTTTTTTTTTTTTTTTGGTTATCGTTTCTTAGATAATCCGATTAAAACACCGAATTGAATCTTAAAAATGTACCATTAAGAAAGTTTCCTGGATAAAAAAGAAAATAAATTGTGTTTCCATTTTTTTCTTCTTTTTTGTTTAGATGGACAAACTAATAGTGGAAGCTTAGTTGTTCTTATCAATTCTGATGGATTACAAGGAAACATCGAATTTTTTCCGGATAATTCCGGATCAGGTGTAACTATTCGAGTTTTACTTCGTGGAAATTCTTATGGGGAAATTTATAAATGGATGATTTATCAATTTCCTTTAGTAGGAAGTTCATCAGAGCACTGCAATGAAAAAAATATCGGAAGAAGGTAAGACGTGATCAATTTTTATATTTCTTCACTTAATTTTTTAACTTGTAAGTTTCTTAATTTCAACGGTCACGTTAACGTTTGCTATAATGAATTTTTTCATCGATAAAATGCAAACTTGTGACAGTTAAATTAATTTTATCTAAACGTAGATTTGCGTTTAAAAATATATATAAAATGGAATTTAGCACTGATTGCTCATTATTTATTTATAAACATCTGACACAAGTGAGTATAAAGAGAAGTTATTTATCAACATCGGTATTTTTACCGGTTTTCAAACCTGTTTAATATTTTTTTTATTTTCTCCTCATCTTGTTAATTCCACTTCTTCCTGTTTGTTTAACTTTCATCTTCCGTGAATTGTAAACATATTATTCGTGATTATGAATTCCAGTCCTATGTTTATCAGAAATTGTTCTTTTATAACGACAGTTATTTTTTTGACAGCATCTACGATTTCACTCCGATTCACGGACACTTAAAATCGGGTCAAGATGCAATGTTTTCTTCGAAAGTTAAGTTAGATGGTTTCGATTCTATAGTAGGACGAACTTTAGTGTTAAAAGGCGTCGAAAGGGGTCAAATAGTTTGTGCTACTATCCGACCTACAAGCAGAGTTAAAACCTACAAAGCCACTTTTTATACACCTCTAGGAGGAGAGGTTTATGTTCGACAAACCAAATTTGGCACTTACCTATTTTCTGATTTGTATTATGTAAATGGTACTAGAAAAACAACCGCTCACAAGTAAGTTTTGTACTTTATAATTTTATTCTATTATTGCACGCATTATATTTAATTATATTTACAGATGGTCTCTTGTGAGAACGTTAGAAACAGATAGTCTCCAGGACAGTCATCGCCACGAAGTTTCCAGATGTTCGGGACTTCAGTCATCTTCTTTTCTTCCATCTTTTCCTCAAACCGTTACTTTTATAGCAGTTGGGCATTCACCCGGCATAACAGGAAGTAAAACATTTCATAATTTAGGTGATATTGTTACTTTAGAATCCATACCTGGTACTATATACCTTCTACTTTATTCCACTAATGAGCAAGAAGTAATAGCGTGTGGAAGATTACTACCGATGACTACAAAAAGAGCTAGTGCAAAATTTAATTCTGGCATTTCTGGCGAAATATCTTTCACTCAAGAATCACCCATCGATCCTACTTTAGTAACAATTGATTTAGAAAATCTCAGACAGAGAGCTTACAGTTTTGGCATTGACGATTTGCCTATTATTCATCGAGGTAAGAAATCGCGTTCTTGTCCAAATATTGCTAAAGTTATGTACAATCCCTTAAAAGTTCAACCGGGAAATATTCCCGAACCTGGATCTGGTAGCATGGATCAATACGCAGTAGGAGATCTTAGTGGAAAATACGGATCCTTGCAGAACAGAAAGAAGCACTTCCTTCAACTTTACGACACGCAATTGACACTTTACGACATTCACAGTGTTATCGGTAGAGCTTTAGTGATTTACTATCCTGATGGCAGCCCATTATCCTGCGCCAATATAGAACTAAACAGCGATACCATTACAGCATTCAGTACTTTTGTGCATCCAGTGCAAGGTCAAATTATATTTCGACAAGCCAAAGATGATCCCACTTCGGATACTTCGGTTTATGTGGAGTTATCCTATTCTACATCAGACGTGCAATCGACCACATTTAATCACGGATGGCACATCACCGAAAGACCAATTGAAACTGGAAACGACTACAGCAGCACCAATTGTCAATCGGCAGGATCCATTTACGATCCATACTCTATTGCTTCAGAAGGAGCATACGCTTGTCAATGCTCCCCTGAAAATCCATACAGGTGTAAAATAGGAGACCTTTCACACAAAATAGGATATTTAGACGTTCCTATTTATAAATTCCGCATAAACGAAACTAGTATAGTGGCAAGGTACTTTTACACAACTTCTAACGTTCCTCTTTCAGGTCCAACTTCGATCATCGGAAAATCATTAGTTATAGAGGAACCAGATTTTGTAGAAGTAGGCATAACTTGCGCTAATATTTATGAATACATCTCGAAAAGGTCTTTAAAAAAATAATAAAAAAAAAAATCGCATTTTTCGGTTAATCGGAATTATTTTTACGATATTAAACTCGCTACTTTATTACCATGATAGATTATATTAATCGTTATATATATATAAAAAATAATTACTATAATGTAAAGTTATGTTTACAGTACCGAATCCCAAAATTAGATTTATTTTGAAAGATTTAATAATAGTTATTTTTTAGAAATTATAGAAGATGAATCTGGACGACGTCCATAACTTAAACGAACTAGGATCGGAACGTATGCTATTCTAAGTAATTTAAATGGGATTAAGTTGCAAATTAATATTAATATTATCGAGATATCATCGAATTTGTAAACATTGTTAATAATTAAACCGAACAACGAATGGAATATAATATTATATATTATATAAAACCGTTCTTTCGGTCAAAATAAAATACGTTTCGTTCCCGATTAATTATATTTATCTCTTTGTTATCCACTAAATAACTCTTAATTGAGTACAATATATAAATATATATATTGGTATATATGCAATTTTTTGTTAATTTTATGCTTTTTAATTTTTTAAAGTGATTTTTTAAAAAAATGCTTAATGTTTATGCTTTCCAATAGCAAAATATCGTAAATTTCTGCAAAAAATTGAATTTATAAATTTCTGATTTTTATATTCATTAACATCCAAAAAATTGTATTATTATATAAAACTACTGCAAACTAAATAAAGGAAAAAAAATATGTCGATAATTCTTTGCTCGTTCATTTATTAAAAATAATAATAATAATCATCTTCACTAAGAAGAAGGAAAAAAAAAACTGAATTTATTGATTAACCATTTAAATATTTTAAAAATACGAAAAATATAATTTGGTGATGTTTTTGCTCTTTTTTTAAGTCAGTTTTAAAGAAAAAAATTAGTAAAAAATATAAATAAATAAACAAAACGTGTACACAATAAAATTTTTAAGCGAAATTTAATGTGCAATAGAATTTTTATAAGAGAAAATTGTTTAAAAGTTTGCCGTTTTAAACTGTTACTTTACTTGATAAAGTTTACTTTGTTAATTAATTTATAATAGTTTCATCAGCGCAAACGGAATTTTAAATTCGGTTAACGTGGCGTCATCTTTTAGTACAAAACCGAACTGAATAACATCTACAGATTACTTGTTAACCATCTTTCCGGATGGATTTATTAAAACATATTAAATTAATACATTAAAACAATAATCGATACAGATATCTAAGTATATTCTTTATTTAAATTTAATTGTTTCACAATTTTTCCAGCGAAAGACTTGACAGTAGCGAACTATCTACTTCACTTGATAGACAACAACTAAGTAAGTCAATATCATGCTGCCCACGGTTAGAATAATGCTTCTGCTGATAATAAAAGCTTTCCATCCGGTTAAATATGGTTTTTCGTGAATAATTTTCAAGTATAATATCACGATTTCGTTACCGAGTCTGTATTTATTTTCCAGCAACATCTGGGAGAAAATAGAAGCAATTTCTTCTGCTTCTTGTATTATAAGAGATGCATTTAGTGTCATATCTAAAAATGTACCGCAGTAAAATGTTAAAAAGAGCAAAGAGGGTAAATTCAGTGTCCAATGACGTTTGAAAGTCATGTCGTAGATGTTAAATATAATCAGACTTACAAAGGACAGAAACCACCACATTACTAATGGAGAATAAACATCGTCTACCGCTTTGGTAGATTGGCATAATTTTTTATACAAATGGATTAATTCCTGCCATTTTGTGTTGTAAGGACGTTCGCAAGTGGATTGGGACTTTAACCATTGTTTATAAGATCTAAATTCTTTCTTCAGTTTGCTGCACAGTGATGTATACAGAACATACAACATTCCCTCAGGGATTTTAACCAATAATATTCTCATTACTTGATGGCTTACCAAGATACATATGTTATAAATTCGGGGAATCGACACGGGTATGGTACCGAAACTTAGCAGATTAACAAACAATTCCGGATTTACCATGAGCTGGGAGAAAAAAGAGATAGTGAAGAATGTTATGGAAAAGAATATAGTACCGATCATTCGCAATATCACGTACTTAGTTTTCGTTTCTGTTAAGCACGGTAGAGTTTCTAATATGTGAACAATTCGATGGCGATTATAATGCAAATGGCAAATGGAAAAACATGTAACCACAGCAGATAACGCGTACATACCGTTATCTAAAACCAGAGCCACAGAAGTGTGTTGAGATGATATATAGAAAACTACCCATATGTAATGCAAACTACTGATAATGCTCAGAAAAAAAATTAAAACCGATCTGATCCGGATATTTTTACAATCGATACGCATTCCCCAAAAGTTTAGAATTCTTATTAAAGGCCAAAATTCTTCTATGGTAGACGGAATCTTCCGGCTCTTATCTGATGGAATATGGATAATGGTCGTTCTTCCTCCGATCAAAGATTTGTACATTCTTTCTATCAAATCTGAAAGTTTATCGGACACATCTTAATGAATTTACTTAATATTTGGTATAAATTGAGGGAATTAGATACATTTTAGAGATTATAGACTTTTCGTTTAGATTTAAACAGAAATTTGGAAAAATTTCTTACCTGAAGACTTCTGTTTACAAACTTTTTGTGATATTGCAGTGTTTAACAACACGTGTCCTTTCGCTTATCAATGTGTTCTGAAGGAAAATGTTTATAATGTTACCATATTATATCAACTAACTACCAGGATAAAAATTGCTTTTGTAAGAAAAATTCGATTTTATGCTGCCATGTCGCAATTGATTGGAGACATTTTTATAACAACATTCATTGATATAATAATTAATTTAATTTATAACGTGTCTGAAATGTCTCTTAGTTTGATAAATTGCAAATGATTTTTATTTATTTATGGAGTGTTTTCAGATATTTATTCATTTTATCACCTTCTTGAAACTACCATTCATAATTTTGCTATAATCAAATGTTTTCTAATACTGTATTTTGCAAAATTAAATTTAGAAAAAAAATTTGATATCTAAATTTTTCATGTTTTATTTAATTTTAGATAATTTTTAACTGTTTTGTTTGATAGCTGAAGTAACTGTTATTTAACTAAAATGCAGCATAACATGTCTGGTAAGTCAGAATGAGAGGTGTGAAGATATTCGTGACATAATAATGACAGTAACTCCGTGTCAGGAAGTAAACTTAGATAATATCTATGATATCAAGATGTACTTCATTTGATAACTAAAGAGTGTGACAAGAATAAGGAAACAGAAATTGAACAAACAAAATGTTAAGATGTTAAAAAAGAAGGAAAATGTTAATGAGATAAAAGGTCGTAAGGTAGTACGTCTCTTTCGTGATTGCCCACGATCAGTCATGTAAGCGAAAGAAAATTAAATGGTGTTAAATGTTTACTGAGTTAAATGATGAAAAATTTATTCGATGATTAAATCTTGATTGAAAATTTATTCGATGATTAATGGTGAATTGTAAATTAAACACATAATTTATTCTTCAATAAATTTCTCATAAAAATTAAGAAGGAGTCGAAAAGTCTTTGCCAGTAATTTTTATTTTCAAAATGGAAGGTTTGGGAGTTCATATGAATGTTTCATTGGAATCAGTGGTTTGTTTGGCATTTAATCGATAAGTGGCAGATCAATCGAGATTGCAGACGCAGAGAAATGAGAGAGAAAACATGGCGATCCCCGTTCAAACGTTTACGTCTTATGAGAAGCGAGCTGTTATTCGTTTTAAGTAGGCCAAGGGTAAAACGTCAGCTGAGACTGTGCCAAAGAGAGATCTGTGCGTTGGTAGTGTCACCAATTTCAAGAAGATCGTGTTGATTTGACGAATGAAAGACCTTCTAGTAGGCCGCGATCGTCCACTACTGACAGCAACATCACTGCTCTGGACAACATGATCAAAGCGAACAGACGTCTGACGATTGAGGATATGGCAAAAACACTGTCGATCTCAACGGGTCTGTCTTCGACATTAGTACGAAGATGATTTCGTATGCAACTGAAAGAATTCTTTCATAAGGGCATCGAAGATCTTATCCAATAGAGGGACCGCTGTATCCAGCACCTCGGTGATTACGTAGAAAAATAGAAAACATATTGCTGGTTAACAAGACATTTTTCCTGTTCATTCATTCCTGTAAGTTTTGAAAATAAAAATTACTAGCAAAGACTTATCGACTCCTCTTCGTATATCGTATTTTGTGATTCGGTTATTTGATTTACTTCAGTTAAGCATGAAACAAGTGTTTATAATCAGTTATAATTTTAAATAACGTTATAAATACCGAAATATATTTTTGGTTACTCTCTTTTTAGACAATTATTATATATTTTTATATTTTTTTTATGGATAATGCGCACATTATGTACAAAAAAAAAGATGGTAATTTAGTCAACCACTTTAGATTATCATTCAGTAAAGAAGCTACTACTTTCTTGATGACTATTAAGTTCAAAATTTTAAAATTATTATTTATTATATTTCTTAATTGATATTATTTGGTTATATTTCACTTAATAATTCTCTATTAAATTAATGATTTCATCGCTTTAGCCGTCTTGCTAAAGGGTAATTGAATTCGGTAGGAACGCATACATTGCAAAGCCTGGAAAAAATAGTATTGATCGATAGAAGGGGGTTCGAGATAGGCAAAATATCCCTAATGAACAAGGGGTCAAAAAAGGTCAAAGGTTAACGAGATATAGCGGCTGAAAGTTTCACGGTGCATAAGGTTTGATACTGCGCTTCGCTTCGCTAGTGTGGAGCGCAACGCGTGCTGTTCCCGTGTCACGCTACCTATGCTATCTAGACGCGTGTATATCTCGTTAACCTTTGATCTTTCACCCCTAGTTCATTTGGGATCTTAACATTTTGCGTGTCTCGAACCCCTTATTGATCGTACTCTTTCTTCCGGTCTTTGCAATGTATGCAATCTTACCTTAGATTCTTTATTGAAAATCTCTATTATATATTATAAATATAAAATATCGAAAACAAAAAAAAACAAAATAATGATAAAATATTCCAATTAATTATCTCGTAATAATGAAGTATTACGAGAAATAATTAATTAAAATATCTCAATATTAATTAATTAATCTCTCATAATCCTTACAACGGAAGTATTAAATGATTAAATTATATTTTTATAACTTTTGCCGTGAATTTATTTTTAACTTATCCACATTTAGTCATAATAAATTTGTTAAATTTCTTTAAAAATATATATATATATGTAAAATAGCCAGTGAAGTCCGTCATAAAAAAAAAAATAGCAGAAAATTGTTAAAACGGATGAATAAATTGTTAGTAGAATCAGTTGAAAGCATGTTTTGTTATTATATCACTTTATGAGTTAGGCAAACAAATGAAATAATTAAAGAAAACTTTATCAATTACAGATTTTAAGAAGATCAAATTAATTAAGTCGTTAAGTAAATTTGTTATATCAATAGTTTAATGGCGAACAGCAAGAGCACAATGCTAATGATTTGATGCCGCTGTCAAATCGATATATAATTCTAAAGTTGTTTACAAATTCTACAATAATGATATAATTACAAAAAAAAAAAAAATTTATGGTGCATACTACAGTTATTCAACTATTATAAGATCTATAACGTTTAAAATAATATAATAAATATGCAAATAATTAAATTCTAGATTTTAATCCGTATTCTAGTTGGAATAATAAAAATTAATGTTCGAAATCTATTAAAATGTTTGGACTAAAACTATTTATTTACTTCAATTGTAAATTAAAATTTGCTAACAGGAATATTATAAAAGATACATCGATACCAGCGTGTTTCTTAAATTAAGTAACAATAACGTTAAGTTTATAAATGGTGATTATAATTTATATTGTTTAAAAATAGTAAAATAATTGAGAAAATCGAAAAATTAAATTAACTAAAATAAATTAATTAATTTGTACCAAAGATATATTGCATTATCATCGAATGGTTTCTGAATCATTAAAGCATTCCGCCCAATCGATTTACAAAATTTAATTCAATTAAAGAAATTTTGGCAATTACAGTAGAACCCCGTTTATACGTTTTAGAAAGGAGTTGATAAAAATTATGTACAAGTGAGATTAACGTTAAAATGAAACTTTTTATTTTAACTTTAAATGTTGAAAAAAT
>WUQG02005690.1:0-12125 GCA_011317285.2 Androctonus mauritanicus | reverse complement strand
GTCTGTCAGGATTGTTCTGTCATAGTGCATCTTGTGTGTTGAGTTTTCTAAGATTGTGTCTGGTATGTATTTGTAATACAGTGTGAATGTGTTTATTAATTTGTATTTGGTTGCAAACTTTTGGTGTATTATGTTTGCTACTTGGTGTGTCTGTGCAGATAATCTGTTTGTGCAAGCAGCTTGCAACCCGAAGTAATGTGTTGAATCGTTTCGGGTGCTTATTATTATTATTATATTTTTTAAATGTTTTTGCTAGTACCGTTTGTAGTTATGTTTTTTGTTAAATATTTTTTCTGTGTTAAATGAGGCACAGAAATAATGTGATCCTATCACCAAATCCTTCAAATTGCTTAAACAGTTATGGCAAAAATTTTTCCTTTTCTAATGTTTCTTCATCATATTCTTTTTCGATTGCTCCATAGGAGCATTTTTCCACTAATAGCATGACTTTTATGATAAGAAAAATGAAACTTAAATTTAAAATTTTACATTTCATTGATTTATTTCTGAGCGGAGTAGCGGCTTTAAAAAAAATTGAATTTATAGACAGATAAAATTTATATTGAAGGTGATAAGTTTTATCTAAACTTATAAGTTTATATAAAACTTAGCATCATCAATATAAATTTACCACTATCCCAACCAAACTAACAGCTAAAATTGTAGATGTGTTGATTCTTCAGGGTCCATTATATAAATTTTATTTTTTGCAAAAAATAAAATCTACATAATGGACCCTTAAAGAAATGCCTTTTGACGAAAGAAAAAAATAATCGATAGATATAACAGAAATCGCATATACGCTTTCTAATAAATGTGATCTAAAACGATCCGATTATTATTGAAAAAATAGACAGAATCTAGGTATAGAGGATAAGCAGAATCTAGGTATAGAGGATAGGTTTCATCTTGCTTTAACACGTGAGTACAATATAGAAAGCCCGCTTTTGTTGGATGATATTGGATGGTAAAACTCCTACAAAATTTCAATATTCTTTCATTTCTAGAAGTGTCGTAACTGAGAGAGAGAATTAAAAAAAAAATGGATCCTATAATTGGATCACATTATGTCAAGCCATTAACATAAAACACATATAACACATATTAACATAAAACAAGGTTGTGGAAATCATCATTTGTGGAATTTTTTTTAAGAGTAGTAAAATAATTTTTGATAAGGATTGATAACATTCCGGATGATTAGAATACTAAAAATTTAACAGAAGTACTGCACTATAATCAGACCAAAAAAAAAATTGAAAATCAAAAATATTTCAGAAATCCCCAGTAAACTCATTAAATTAAATTTTTAATTTTATGTAGTCTAATATTTTTTTTTTCAAGATGATTGGTAATTTTGAAAACATTTTAAGTAATATCGGTAGAAATGTAGTTTTTTTCTTGACTTGTAATAAGTTTTTTTTTAATTTTAAAAAAGTTTATTTTTTTTATCATTTCTTTAATGCAGACGATTTGTCACGATATTTCAAAATTTTATTATAAAAAATTCAGATTTTTATATCGTCGAGGAAACAGTTTCGTAAAAATAACAAGAACAACATGAGCAGGATATCAATTTTTGTTTTAAATTAGAGTTGTTTCTTAGATATTTTTTGCTTTTTTTTTTTTTTTTTTCCTTTATAAATTGCATTCAATTTTATCAACTCGATTGCTTTCAGCATTTCAAGTTGCAAATTTTCTCACGTCATTTTAACGTTATATGAAAAATATGCTTTTTCAATTTTCTCGTTTCGGATATCTGTCAGAATAATATGAAAAAATAAAAAATACAAAAAATACGAGTGACAGAAAGATTTTTATAAAATTACTTATAAAGAAACCGAAGTTAATAAAAGAAAAACTGGTTAATATATTTATTATTAAATTCATGCAAGAATATTCTAGATTTGTTATGAGACTGTTCAATAACGATTTTACAAATGAATCAGTTTATAATTCTCGTCAATTAAAAAAGCATTTTAATTTGGTGGAAAATATTAAATTCTTATAAAAATAATTTAAGTGCAATATATTCTAATATATACGTTGAGATAAAAAATATATATATATATTATTCTATAGATATTTAAATAAGTGCGCGGAATATTTTGTATAGAAGACTTCTCAGATAAAATAATATATGGAAAACAGCATATAAATATTTACTTTTTTCTTTTTATCTCCCGAACAAATAATATATTAGATGTTCGATATAAATATATCCACAACAAATATGAAAAGTTATGAAAATAATAAAATTATCAGTTCTATTGTCATGTTTGGAAGAAAAAAAAATAATAATAAAAATAGAGCAAGATAATAACTGGAATTCTAGCTATTATCAGACTGAATATCGCTGTTCTATACAATTTTAATTGATATCAGTTTACTTCAGTTGTCATAAATGGTATTATTAAACAGAGAAACTGTAATATTTGATGCTAATTTGTATAGATTCTGCTATATCTACAAAAGATACAATTTTATCATTATATTTTAATAATGGTTTCAGAGATTACTCTCTTATAAATAAAACACATTAAATTTTTATCTTTTTTTTTTTTTTTTTGCTATTTTCCATTATCTCTTGCTTATAATGGATTTGGGATATTTATCAATATTTATCATTCTGCAAATCTATAAATAATTCAAAACATCGGTTATATAAAAAATATTACATATAAAGACACACAAAATTACAAAATTTTCTTGATGTCTACCCAAATTCTTAATTTTATAGTTTTCCAATCTGTGCAGATTCGAGTTCCCACATCTCCAGTTTTTCAGGAGGGATCCGGGCTCGGTCCGTTGAATCCCATCCTTCAACCATTCGATTGACCCCATCATGGGTGTTGGCTAGTCTGTGATGGGCTCTGTAAGTGGCCATCGCCAGAATATCTTTCTTATTCCTAAATTTCATCGAAATTAGTTAAATCTGGGTAGATATTTGTGGAGGAAAAGAAAGAAAAACGATTTTTTTTTTTTTTGCCATTTTAGCTATTTTCGAGCTGCTTTAAGTGTTTTTACTAAATGGAATTGAAGCTTCAAAAATTTAATATATTCTGCTATTGAATAATTTTCTCGAATTTAAATATCAGATTAATCATATTCATCATAGAACGAGAAGTTACAGTGAACTGAGTTTCCGTCGAAACGATTTGTATAATAAGAGATAGTGATTACTTGGCTCAGAATCACTACCGAGCTTTCTGAGCCTAGAAATATATTGGGAATTACTACTGAAAAACCTGTTACGACGATTCCGTCACTGAAGATGCGATTTGTTGTTGAAAAACAAAATTTGTCGCAGCTATACAAGCGCAAGATCATTCTAGAGCCCACATAAGCTGCCACATCAATGAGTGGATAGTTTGGCCAGAAAGTGAAAGATGAAAATCAAGAAACAAGTCTGGATCCATTATTGAAAATTTAGAAGAATGGGATCCGGCATTCATTTTAAGGCAAAAATGAAATTAATATGGGACATGTACTTATTTAAATCGGATCCTTTTAGTTTTCCTATTGATACGTAGCTTATTTTTCTATAACAATGTCTCCCTTAGCATTCTAACACGGTTAAAAACTGTACCCTTGATTCATATAAAATAATAAAATAATTTGATACCACACAATTTTATTTCTGTCTCGTATTTAAAGTAAAAAAAATTCTTCAAAATTTTTAAGCGAAACCGTAAAAACACGATAAAATAAATTTAAAGAAATTACAATATAACTCTAACTTAATATTTTTAATGACAATAATAAGCACAATATAATACTATAACAGTAACATCATTTTGTATATTTATAAGCAGTTTATTTTTTCATTTTTAACTATTCATATCCAAAGTCACAAATTAATAGCATATAAACACAATAACTTATAACGTTTTTTTATTTTTTCATATTTTACACTCCTTTCCAATCAGAGAGATTACTAAGGGGCGAGGACAGTTCCAACCAAGGGCTGCATCCATATCCATGAAGGAGAACCGGATGGTGAAGGACGAGGATCATCGGGCCGGGCCCAGCACCCCGAAAAAACTTTTTAGGAGTTACTAGACCCGGGTCCTCCTGCATGACACGCCGACAGCGTTATCACTCTATACAAATTTCTTGATCAAGAAATTTGTATAGAGAACTATGATCTATTAAATACGTAAAATATGTTATCATAATTATAATAGTTCAGTATTTTATCATTAATGTTTTCCTATATGAAAATTTCCGGTTTCGTGGTTTCTGGTGATTTTTAACTAAAAACTGCAGAATCATAAGAACTGAGTTGGGTTTTATTCTTGTAGAAAAACCCGTTCTCGTGATTGGACAGTTTTTAACTAAACACAAGAACCAAAGAACGTTTTTTTTTTCTTCTACAAGCATAAAAGTTTTACTACAGTACTTTACTAAACTATAACTTACTACAGTACTTTATAACTTTCGTTTGACTCTATAGAAGTTAAATAGTTTCATTGTATTATAATTTCTATGCAGATCTCATTATGAAGCAGTTGTAATTAACTGAACAGAACGTGTAATTCAGTTTTTTTTTTTTTTTTTACTTCTAATTAAACCATATAAAAAAAAAACTCTCTTTTTCTCAAACTATACTGTATATCTCGCATTATAGTTATTTTACTGTTGTTGAGAATATTTTATATAAAGAGTCTATAATTCTTCAGTTGCCAATTCATTACTTAATTCTATAAAAATAAATATTTAAAAATTCTCTAAACTCTAAATACAATACTGTATTCTCTTGTTCGAAATTCCCTTTATTCTAAGAGGAGATATCCTGCAAAGTCATTTCCTTTGTTCCAACAGAATTTAATTTAATTGAAATATATAATTTATTGTGGATGAACGTATCTTTTCAAACGTTTTTCTTAATTTATTAGTGTTATGTAGAACAATAGAAAGATGCAGCATCAGCTACTAATCATTTATGGAAAAGACGGCTGGTTTTCAATCAAAGAAACAACAATATATTCGAAAGTAAATAAACCTTAAAGATTTATTTCCTTTTTCATTCATTTAAAACGATCTTTTTTTTTTTTTTAAATTAAATCCGAGGTGTTTTTATCTTTCTAATTTGAAGCAATCTTGGTTTGGTTCATTACAATCTATTGAGCTTCTACTGTGTTATACGTTAATATAATAATATTAATTTATTTACAACAATTTATCTTTCAATTCTACGTTTTATATAATTCATCTATATACTTTATGAGAGTAATAAAATAATTATTTTTTTATCTTGTATATTATTGATTTTAGTCACTAATTCTTTATACAGTACAATCCCGTTTATACGTTTTTGAAGGGGATCGATAAAAATTATGTACAAGTGAGATTTACGTTAAAATGAAACTTTTTATTTTAACTTTAAATGTTGAAAAAATACATTAAAAGTTAAAATTTAAACAAGTTAAACTACATACTGTATTACATATGTTTTTTTCCATACATTAACCACTAACCATGATGGGCAAATACAGTTATTTTGGCATAAAGAAAGAATCGATTGTAGTTTGTGTTTTGGATGCGATTACTACATTCATAGATCATGCCTTCATACGCAACTATTGTACACATCTTGTCATCACTAATGTTTTTTGATCTTATGTAACGTTTTGTTACTTGCAGTGTAACACAACGTTATATAACATCGATAGAAAGACTGGTGGGATAAGTTTTGGTATCTATTTCGTAAGATAATGTAGTGTACAGTATAACAAATTGTTCGTTTGTCGAAAAAATTTGGCAAAGATTTCTTGGATTTTATGTATAAGTGCGACGAAACGACTCTGGGGGAATAAAAAATAATAGCGTTACAAATGCGAAATCGTATAAATGGAAAACGTGCGAGTGGGATGATTTTACGAGCCAAATCGAAAGAGTGTACAAAACATAGCGTACAAGTGCGAAAAACGTAGAAGTGAGAAACGTATAAACGGGGTTCTATTGTACATTCTCACTATAATTTACTATTTATAACAATACTGTAGTATAACGTATAAATGGTTTCCAACACACTGATATACGATATAAGTATTGAAATTCATTAATTCCAACATAATATTGCATAAACCGACAAAATCTTTTTTTCGATAACTTTTTAATTGTTAAAAGACATATTCTTAATTTATACGGACAATTTAATTATTAAATCTTTGGACATTTATGAACATTTTCAATATTTAAGACGTTAGATATTTTTGGATATCGTTATCCTAATTGCAACATTTCCGTTGTTATCAGAATATTTCAGTACTTATTGCTAATTATCTTCTTATCTTGATATTCCCTTTTTTCTTTTTAATATGAAATCTGTCGTCTCATTGCGTAATTAAATCGTTGGTATCTAAAAATAAATTTTCTGTTTTTTTTTTTTAATTCATTCGATTAATTATATAAAACCTTCTTATTATTTACTTTAATCTTTTTTTTTTTAATGGTACAATTGATTTTAAGCTATCTCCTTGGAAATATATATATATATAGAAACAATTTTAGATCATTGATTATTTTCTATTGACTGTTTGAAAATTAAATTGAAATTAGATCTATACTCAAGTTAAAAATTTTGATATGGTTGCAGATAAAAAACATGAGAAATTTCATAATTCTCTTGGTAATTTTCGTGAACGGTTTCGTGAGAAAAACACATTCTTTTGTGTCATAAATTAGAGACGATTTTATTTTGGAAATATTATTATTTATCTGTTAAAGCTAAATTAAATTTTACCCCTAAGTATTTAAAGTTATTAATGTTGTAAACATATATTTTATACGAAAGCATATATGTTTTTCGTGGGAAAATTTTTTCTTCAAAATATCTACCTGTATAAAATGAAGCTTACAGTTAAAATTTAAATAAATTACAGTACATATCGATTGAATTCTTTAGCATTAACGACGGTATTTTTTTCATTCATTCAACTTTATTCATCGTAATTTTACATTCTTTGAATATATATAAATTTGATATATGTATAGAATTTTTATGTTCCTAATAATAACTCTTCCAGATAATCCATATTTTATTATATCTGTAGAGGTGATTTCATGAAAAATTTACTACACTTGTTAAGCATAAAATATTCGTGAGTTTAAATATTTTAGCTTATTATACGATAGTTTAACAGTTTACAGTTTTAATTTTTTAAGAATTTAAAACACTAAACAGGAATTTTCTGAAACAAAATTTTTCATTTAGCATTTTTTATTTATATCGAAGTATTTATTTGAAGAATTTTTCAAACTATTTTAAATACAAATAAGTTACTTTTGCACTTTATTTATTATGCATCATTTCGACAAGAATACAAAACAAATCTTAAAATAAATTTTCATTCTTTTATAGCCTAAAGCCAGTTTTCCCTATATACATACTAGACCAGATAAATATTTTGTTTACAACTCTGTATAGTTCAAATATACCAAAAAAATCATTTTTTTTTTGTTTTACTTCTGGGCTTATAGAATTTTATATTCTAAATTGAAAGAGATTACAACTTCTCCAGAGTAAAGATCAAAGAACGGAAACGTATTTTAAGAATAGTGACGATTTTTATCGTTACATTCATAGTATTTTTAGACTCTTTCTAAATAAAATTCCGATCACGTTTGAATTTTATGCAAGTGAAAGGTGGGCGACTTACGATTGGATAAAGCGTAACAAGTGTTCTAAAAATTATACAAACCTGCGATAACATTTAGGTCTTCTCGATTATGCTTAAATTAACATTCTTAAATATAAAGTTATTTATGTAGACACATAATTATGTAAGCATAAATATTAAACTTTTTCATCATTCTGTTGGGATAATGAAATTTATTTTTCATTATTATATCACTTTTTAGAAATAGTATTAATTTTGAATAATGTATACAGATTATGTTTCTATAAAAATTTATATACAATATTTTTAATATAGTCAAAGTTTTCATTACAATAGACATACTATACACTATACTATATTATATTATACTACACTATATAAAAATTAAATATTTAGCAAAGTACTGTAATTATGATGATGTTATTATGCGTGTTAAGTAATAATAATTAAAATGTGTTATTTTTATAGTAGAATAAGTATGTATTGTTGCTAAAATATTCTTTCATAAGCAAACATTTTTACAGAAATACTCTCTTATATTTAAAAACTGTTTTAAAAAATTTCTATGCGTTATAATTATACAATAGAATCCCGTTTATACGTTTCTCACTTCTACGTTTTTCGCACTTGTTCGTTGTGTTTTGTATATATTCGATTTTGTATGTAAAATCATCCCACTCGCACGTTTTCCATTGATACATTTTCGCATTTGTACGCTATTATTTTTATTTTCCCAGAGTCGTTTCGTCGCACTTATACATAAAATCCAAGAAATCTTGGTCAAACTTTTTCGACAAAGGAACAGTTTGTTATACTGTACAATACATTATCTTATGAAATAGAAAGTAAAATGAATACAAAAGTAAAACCAAAACCAAAATTATCCCACGAATATTTCTACCGACGTTATGTAACGTTGTGTTACACAGGAAGTAACACAACGTTACATAAGATCAAAAAACATTAGTGATGACAAGATGTGTGCAGTAGTTGCGTATGAAGGCTCGATCTATGAATGTAGAATTGCATGCAAAAAACAAACTACAATCGATTCTTTATGCCAAAATAACTATTTGCCCATCATCATGGTTAGTTAAACTTCATAATTTTAAGTTTTAATGTATGGAAAGAACATACGTAACACAGTATGTAGTTTAACATTTTTAAATTTTAAGTTTTAATGTATTTTTTCAACGTTTAAAATAAAAAGTTTCGTTTTAACGTAAATCTCACTTGTACATAATTTTTATCAACTCCCTTCATAAACGTATAAACGGGGTTTTACTGTGTACACAATATTCCAACATTTTAATACTATGATTTTATCTTTTTAAACATTAATTGCCGCTTCCATATTTATGATTTTTATTAATCGACTTTCATTTAATCGGCCATTTTTAATCACTTTTAACCAAATCTAATTTTAGCAGCGGTTAAACTGGATATATAAGATCTTTTGCCTTTTAATTTCTATCTTTATTTTTTTCTAAATAAAAGTCTATTTTAAATATTTATATTAACCTATTCTCTTTAATCCTTCAAGCCTTCAATAAACGCTTGGCTGAAAATGTGGTTGGCAAAGAAATTTCCGCTTGAATTAGGAAAACAATGTTATTAAAAGGGATCCTCACGCACTATTTAGGATCGGAACTTAAAACTCTCCTTAATTAATCACATGGTCAAGCAACATGCTAATTAAAAATTCTATTTACGTAAATTCGACCGCAAATTTTAATTAAGTTTAACAGCCTAAAAGGTTTTCTCCAGAGTATTAACAAAAAATTCTGTATAAAATCGATTGAAAAGTATATTGCAACATGTTTTTGAGAGCTCATTATTTCTCTGAAAACTAAGTTGTTAACAAGCTTGATTATTTGTAGCCATTAACGAAAAAACATTCAAAGTTGTCAAGTGTAAAGTAATTGTTTATCGCTCCTTTTTCGAACCTAAAGTCACTTTTAATACAATTGAAATGTAACAAAATCAGTTGGTTGAAAAATGCACGAGTAACACCCTTCGTACAAACGTATTTTACGCACTACATGTCAAAAAAACAAATTTTCCCTCTCCCTTCATTATCTTTAATTTGCAGGAAATTAAATAAAATTATTTTTTTTAATGGATGCGTTAAATGGGAAACCATTTAACGCAACCAAGCGCTGCCAGTAATTAAACAGAAGAAACTCCAAAATATCGGCAAACATTTTTTCATCTATGAAGTTTTCGAAGAATCAAATTACCTGAATTGCACGTATTATGTTGTACTTAGAAAATTTTCCATTTTTAGCATTAGTAACCAACTTATATTAAACTGTGACGACCGTGAAATCTTAGCGTGACAGACGGAATATCACTTGAAAACATCAATAATCTTAAAATAGACACAATGCTTTTTATATATCGGAAATTTTATAAGAATCTTTCGATATTCTTCGTAACTATACATCCAGACAGCCAATTTTATACTATTTTCGGAAGAAATGTCTAAAAAAAAGTCAATCTGTTGAAGTGTCTTATGAAATATGACACTCAAAAAATTTATTTATTTATAAACAGCTTCTTGGTGTTTTAGGGAAAATGGGATTTGGATCAGTAATTCTTGGGTTGGGTGACACGTTGCCCTACTGTATTTGCTCTACTGGTTTCTTTTAACTGGGTGCACCGTCTGCGATTGGCGGATAGAAGGGCATATAAGTCATTCTGCAAAGCTTGTAGCAAATGGTTACGAATTTGCAACCATGTGCTTCATCTGGGTAAGTACTGCGTATTTGTAAAATTCAATTATTATTATTCTTGATAACAGTATGCCACTTAATAAACTGTAGTCGTAACAGTATTTTTTTTTTTAATATAAACTATAAGAACATTTTTCTTTTAGGTCATCGAGATTTTAATCTTGTGCACAGGTGCATTATGTTTCTATACTGACGATTTTAGCGAAGAGCATTTTTCACCTTCTACAGTATACTATCATCAAATACCTCTAGAACACTATCATCCTCTGTGGACAAAGAATTTTTTCCCCAAGAAAAGTTTCAATAAGTTTACGGCCAATGCTAATCCTTTTCCTATGAAAATTCCATTTGAGTCATCATCATCCCTTTTATCTGAAGAACAGAGACTAATACCATTAACGGTGGCACCTAATAAACAAAATCTCCCTTCAAGAAATAGATATTTCAATCCAGAACAGATTGTTAATTATAATCATGTTCAGAATTCTCCAGCAGATCCCATAGAAACTGAAGTGTATCACCTAAGGTTACCGCCTGTTATAGTAGATCATACAGGACAGTATCACAGAGTACCAACAAGAACATTAGAGCAACTGATAAAAGGTGTTCATACTCTAAATAGAATACAACCTCAAGATTTACATTATGCTACTGGAAATAGTCATTATACGGTGAATTCTCGGTTGCCTCCTCAGCAAACTCAACAGATTCAACAGTCTCAAGTCGTTGGTAGTTCTTACATTCCCTTGAGAGATTATCAAAATCCTAAACCATCGTTAGGTCAAATAGACCGACCGTACGTCCATTATTATTCTCTACCACAAAACCATAATTATCCATACAATCAACCTCAAATAATCACTCAACCTTACTCATCTTTAGTTAGTATTCCTCCTCGATCCGCTGCCAAACCACTTTTGGTGAAGAGCGAGATTAAAATCCTCAACGTGTCCGATACTTCCTCTAATCAAACTCAAAACCCCGATTTGAAATTCTCTCAAAGGGATGATGGCGTTTTTGGCAATTTAAGAGGTATCGAATTACCTCAACAACCACAAGGACGAGCGGATGCTTCGGGACAAAAACTCATTAACTCAGCTTTAAGCACGCAATGGATTAACAGATCTAAGGAACCACCACGGTGTGTGAATGGTACTAATGCAACTTTCTGCCTAGAGGATGAAGATTATCCATCGTAAGTATACAATATTTTTTTTTTTATTACAATACTATATTGATATACGACGATTAAATGGGAGTTTGGAAGAAGAAAAACTTAATCTATTGATCAAGGAACTATGAAATATTTATGAGCTGATAGCAGGAAACGTCCTTAGATGACGATCTGAAATCTATCATAATTTTAGATTTAATAGATAAGATAACGTCAATTTTTAAATATAGGGCAAAAAAAGGCAATTTAAAAATTCAAATGTCATAAACAAACATTCTTTTTTAAATAAATAAAATTTCGATGCAGTAGAACGGAAAATTGCGCGCCCGTCATATTAAATTTTATTAAACAATTAAGAATTTTAATTGCATAATTAAATGTTGCTTGCAGAGAAATAATAAGATCATCAATGAACAACAATCAGTTTCTACTGGAACGAATCTTGGCAGATCCAAGTGACAGTTCGTCTATCAAGTTAGTGGAAGGCGTGGATAACAATTCCACTTCTGGAAGTGTTCACGAAAAAAACGACACCTCTAAAGACGGTAATTATATTTGCCCGTCTACGGTCACTTACTCCCAGCCTCTTCG
>WUQG02005679.1:0-12126 GCA_011317285.2 Androctonus mauritanicus | reverse complement strand
GCAAACCACATCAGCAAAATTCTCTTTTCTTTTAAATTTAAGTTAATTTATTCTTTTTAAATACGAATAAAAATAAATTCTAAAAAATTTTTTAATTTTTGTAATAATTTGAATACTGTGTTTGTTTTTACTACAAACACCCAAGAAGACATTGTATAACAAATTGATGTATGTAGCTCGTTTAGTTATTTATACATCTTCATGAAGCATAACGTATATAATAAGTTCAGTTATTAGCAACAGCATATATTATTATTACGATTTTATTTTTAGTTCCTCATTTTGAAAGACTGGTAGCTTATTTTTCGCCTGAGTTCCAACGTTAATTGGCAAAATGATTGCTGCATAATTTTAAATTTATATCAACAGTACATACACACGTTCGTAAAGAGAACTAAAGGTATGGGATAATTCGTTTATATTCTATATATCATTTTTCACATAACTGGTAAATTTATTTATAATTTTGATTAATTTTTTACTCCACGATTAAGAACGATCACAAAGCTTTCAGATATTATAGTACGTTGTTTCAGCTAACCATAAACTAGCCAAAACTTCCCAATTAAATAATTTTTTAATTAACAGCCAAATTAATAATTATTAATTAATTTATGCTACGGACCACCATCTATTAATTAGTAATTAATTACTTACATTAGGCTAATGTGGTGTCATCTGTTATTTAATAATTAAACAACAATTTTTACGTTGTTTTAGGTCGAACACTTTAAAACCGGAAATATTTAAGTTTCTGAGAAATTTTTATATATGCTCTAGTAATAATTAATCTATTTACTTATACTATATTTTAAAATAATTATTATTTTCGTCAAGATGGTGTTACATTTTGGAATGTCTTCCTGTCCGACCTTCTGATCATCATCGCTTCAGTTATTAACTATACGGTCGTCATTTAATTTATTAATAAATTCAAATATCTTGATATATTCAAAACGTATATTCAAACGATGCAGGAACATATATTCACTCCATATCAGCAAATTCTACAGCAGTTAGATGTGTTCGTAAGAGTATTTGATTCTCTGAAACCTATAGAGTGGCCATAAATCGTGTTATATCTCATTTATTCCATAAGTACAACAGATATTGTCATTTGATTTATATCATAACATGCATTGAACATTTTATGTCCAGAATATCAGTAAAAGCACAAGCGTTATTGATCACAACTGAATAAAACTGTGAATGGTTATGAGATGGCAAGCATGCTTTTTCTCTCGGAAGGTTTTCGTTGGACATGTTTAATGGAATGTTTGTTGGAATGTTTTTGATTTGAAATCATACGAAGATATGCTTGGCAATGCACCTATCTGTAGCTCACGGCTATTGGAAAAACAGGTTCTGTAATCCTAAAACAGAAAAAGCCTTTGCGAATTTTACTATCATTGTTCGAGAATGCCCCAATCAATTCTTCTCAAATATATGGTTTGGAATGGATCAGACATAACGTAGACCCTCCTGGCAATGCCACCAAGGATTCCTGACTTGTCAATTCCAGAAAGCGTTTTGTGGGGTCTCATTAAGGATAATGTCAGTCAACAGCAATACCGGAACACGGTCGGAACTGCAAGCTGCTATGAGAAGCGTTCAGAGGTATCACACATCTTCCTGCAAAACTTCTCGCAGAACATGACATCGTGTTTAGTTGTGTTACTATATCGATAGTCGTCATTCGTAACGATAGTGTTACGAATGTCGATAACGACATTCTAGACACATAATGTTCAATACATGTTTTGATATAATGAAAATGAAAGTAACTCTTGTACTTATGGAATAAATGATGTGTATTTCGATTTATGGCCTACTCTGTATTACTGAAGGATGAACGGCAATAAATGAGAAACACATCAAGCATCTTGTATAGTAACAATAAAGATAGATCTATATCACAAAAAATATTTATTTTAGGGCTTAATTTCACGAGTCATTTTTCTTCTTTCATCAATAGTATCTGTGGTGAAAATATAATTTTGTTTTATTAAATACAATATATATAAATATCACCACAAGAAGAAAAATATTTATTTTATATTTAACAAATACAAATAAAATGTTTCGCAAAATCACAGAGTAAAATCCCATGATTTTACATATGATAATTTATTATAAGCTGTATTCCACATTTATTTATAATATAGATAATGTAAAAAATATTGCAATATCTTCCTTCGTTCAGTTTTATTTATTTATTCGAAACTATCTATCCAATTATAAATAAAACAATGTTATCTGTTTTCAGTGGAAATAAATTTTAGTAGCGCATATATGTTTTATTATGTAAGAAGTTATTTAAACAGAAGAATATACATGATATAAAGATAGCAGATAGATTAATCGAACAAAGTTTAAGCATAGTTTGTCAGGCTTGGAAAGCTCAAATATTAATTCGAAAAAATTTCCTTAAGAAATTTGCATGACTGATATATAGTTGAGAGGCAAAAAGACATGATGAATTTGCTAGATTATTTGAAGACATGATAGACAAGGATATAAGGACTCACTAAACAATCGATGAGGTCTTCCTCTTGGGTTCTTACGACCGTCGTCTCCGTCCTCTTCCTCATGGACCCGTCATTTTACTCTCGTCAATTCTTGGCTCATCCGTCCGATGCCGTCTTTATCGGAATCCTTCTTGCTATCAGCGCGAACATTCCTCCTCGCTCGTCCGCCGACGTTATCCTCTGTGTTTCCCTTTGGAATTCACCGTTTGTCTCTAGCGAAATAGCATCACCTTCTCTTATTGCTGCAACATCATCATGATTCTTCGTTTCCCCCTCGACTTCATCAAACTCGATCTGTATGTCTTGCTTATGAAAGCTTGATCTATGAATGCAGTATTGCATCCAAAAACAACCTGCAATTGATTCTTTCTTTATGCCAAAATAACTGTATTTGCCTATCGTCGTTAATTACACTCCTTATGTTAAGTTTTAATGTATGGAAAAAACATATGTTCACTTATACAGTATGTAGTTTAACTTTTTTAAATTTTAATTTTTAATGTATTTTGCCAGAGATCAAAGTTATCGATAGACCATCAACAGTCTAATCAACGCCAAGACTCCAACGATAAGATATTTATTCTCCCAATAGATGTATTAAATAATCTACTTGTAAAAGAATGTAAAGGAGTCATTCACATTAAAATGTTAATGTTAACTTGTGTTGACTGACTTTTTTGTCTTCCGGATCTCCTATTCCTTTCTTACACAACCGCCTTTCTTCGGTCATAGACAATTGTGTTGCTGTGCGACACAAAAACTCAGCTGGTGTCAGAAGTCCAGACTCAAGCGTATAAGGCTCAAACCTGTGCCTGACCGTACATAAGGCTCCACACAGATTGCATTCCAAATGGAATATAATTTTCCTCTTCCGAAAGCAAATTTCTTACTATTTAGCCATTTTTACTTGATTTCACAGTATGTGGTTTCTTTAACAAAATTTTTATAATATTTTCTTTATAATTTGGTTTCTTTATAAATGGTTTCTTTATAATTTTTATAATATTATAATTTTAGATCCGACTACGGTCGAAAATAATTTTAGATAAATGGGATAAAATATATTAATAAATTTTCAAATATTATCAATCTATGAATTATGTTATAATTATGTTAAGATATTCTGAGTCTAATCTCTCACCTCTAAGTTATCTTCGGCGTTATATGGATGATCATCCATCTTGAAACTTAACCAACCAAAATTAGAAATGTTCTCTTCTCAATTTTACAAGTTAATTTGTCTGAAAATTGAGAGGTATTTTCATTCGGACGTACTACACTCTGTGCAAACGAATATTAAATATTATATTAATAGCTTTACAGTTATATATGCAATTTGGTGTTTATATTAAATGCAAATCATCGTATGAAACGAAAATAACATATAGATCTATTCTCTGTTAATTTTTCTTAGTACCTATACCAAAAATTTATATACAAAGTTATCAAAATTAACTGATATATGAAATTGAATAAGTAATTCGTATCATAATTTCGCCAATAATTTAGTGTCACACGAAAATTGAACTATGTCGAAAGATGCAACCGATTTTTGGCCAAAGTTTTATAAAATATATAATTATTATATATTGTAGTAAATATATCATAATATATTAGTGCAAACATAATATATAATAATAAATATTAGAATAATTGTTAATAATAGTTATAATATATATATTTTTTAGAAAATATTTCTGTCGAAATTCCATACTTGTATTGTTTTTTTTATTCGAAAGATGCAAATATGGGATTCAGTTGGTCTACGATAGAATATTCCCTTTTTGAAAATCCTCGCCGAATGAATTATATTTATCATCAAATATTCCTCTTTACTATATGTTTTTGCATTACATCACATCAAACAAATATTAAATACAAAAGAGAGACTTAAAGTGTTTAAAGACAAATTATGCAAACTTATATAATTGGCAATAATGTTCTTATTTTTTCTTTAAAAGAATTACTAAACGTGTTCAAAAAACTTCTCTTATTTGAATACATTTATTAATTATAAATAAATAAACTTTTAGCAATTTACAGAATATCAACTTTTACTTGGTAATATTTTGAGAAGAAATATCACAAATCATTATATATAATTCCGATTACGTGAACGTTGTACTTGTATACACATTAAAAATAACTACAGCTTGCATGTAATTACTTTTCATGCGTATACGTGTAAAGAAACGTATCCGCATAAAGAATGAATTCTTTGGGTGAATATGTAAAGTATTTATTATAAATTTTGTGATGAAATTTATAGGTAAGAGATAAGAAAAGTATTTTATTAATTTATAGAAAAATTAACAAAACCTTTTCGCATGGTATAAAAAGTATGTAAACATCTGCATTTTAGTTTCTTTATTTAGAAAAATATAAAAATAAATTAATAATCTATGAATATTATTTCGAAAACAATAAAAATTTATTTACACGAACGGCAGTACTTGTGAAACATGACAAATATTTCTGTTTATTATTCAAACTAAAATTCCTTCTCATAAATATCTTTGATGTTGATGTTTGAAAGTATGTGTTTCTCATACGCAATGTATGAGAAACACTTACATCGTTCAGCATTACAATGTCGGCCATAAGTCGCGATACATTTCAGTTAGTTCATAAGGACAACAATTATTTTCATTATCTTAACATAAAAACATGAATTAAACATTATGTGTCTAGAATATCAGTAAGAGCTCTATCGTTATCGTGACACATCCGAATACAATGCCAATTTCGGTAAGAAGTTTGGCGAATAAAATCTGTGATAGTTCTGAGTGTTTCTGTCATAGCAGTCTGCAGTTTCTGCCGTGCCCGTTAATACTGTTGACTGATTCTATCCTTAATGAGACCCCACAAAACGTTGTCTGGATTAGACAGATCACGACTCCTTGGTGGAAAGGCCAGGAGGGCCCATGCTGTGTTTGATCCCCGCCCAATCCATTTATTTAAAAACAATTCAACAATTTGGCCATTCTCGAATACTGATAGAAAATCCGCAAGGACTTGTCCTGTTGCAGGATTACGGTGTTATTCCAATACCGAGAGCAGGGGGATAGCTCCATTGTCAAAGCATGTCTTCCTATGACTTCCCATTAACAGGTCCATCATAAACATTCGAAGAGGAAAAGCATGCTCGCCACCGAAACATAAGTTCTCGATGAACATAGCATTTTATTCAGTTGTGTACGATTACGATACTGCTCCTACTGATATTCTGGAAACACAATTTTCAATTCATGGTATAATATAAAGCAAATGACAATATATGTTGTGTTTTTGGAATAAATGAGATGTAACGTGACTTATTGCCCACTCTGTAGGTTTCGGAGAATCAACTATTCTTCCCAGCTCATCTGACTGCTGTAGAATTTGCTGATATGCAGTGAATATATGTTCTTGCATTGTTTGGCGTCATAGATAGCTGTTGGTTATAACAAAGATATTTGAATTTTTAAATCAAATAAATGAATGACAGTGTCGGTTATTCATTTATTTATTTATTGGAACTTATGGTATAATATTCAGAAGATCGGACTGGAAGACAACCCGAAACATAACACAATCAAGATGAAAATAATTCAGATGTCAAGTAGAAAGATAGCTTATGATCTTTTTTCCCTTATTTTCATACTTACTACCGTTATGAAAGTATATGATTTTTTCTTTTAAATACATTGTACAGTTGTATTTTTTATCGAAAATATGTTACAGAACAAAGCCGAAGTCAAGAAATATTAGAATTTTCTAGTCAAAACGAAAACGTCGCAACGTTTGTGGAATGTTCTTGTGTTTCTTAGCATGAACTCGAAATGCCGAATATTTATTATTCAATGTCCGGAATTTCTACTTTTTCTAGTGAAAACCAGAATTTGGAATCTATTGTGTTAACAATTAATTAAATTTAGAAATTAAACTAAAGTGGCTCCATGTAGATATTAATAACTATATTATAATTTTTAAATTAATTTTTCCGAAATAATTTTTTCCATTGCGCCAGAATCGGATCGGAATATGCACCTCAATGCCTTTCTACTTAGACTACGGCGGCATCTGACAAAATTCTACTAGCAAAGCTTATACTGTATAATGAGTATTATGGATACTTTATCGGACAAGACGGAAAGAAGTGCTCGCATGCCGGCTATTTACATAGCTACGGGACTTCATTGTTAAATATTATTAATAATTAGTTATTAATTACTGGATGACGCTACTTAGTTCAAAGAATTAAATTTAATTAATTATTAACTCAATAGTTGCTGTCATCATAGCGTTGATTTGAACATTAATCGTTAAAGTTTAATTCGGATTTATTCCACTAGGGGAGATTTCTATGTCGCATTTCGTTTGCTTATTTGATACTTCAAATGATTATTTTTCATCTTATTTATTGTTTATTTACACAAATAAAATAAATACATTCTAAATTACTGTAATATATAAGAGGATGGACAATAGTATATTATATCTGTATATAAATGTATATAATTGAAGAAATTATGCAAAATTGTGTATGATGCTTACAGTTTAACAAAAGATCTACAATAGATGTACAGATGCACAGTTATACATAATGTGTATAACAGATATACAGTTGATCAGAATTTATTCAAAATGCGTACATTGTCGGCCGGATTGGCCGCGTAGAAACGCTCCGGCTTTCCACTCTGGGCACCCAGGTTCGAATCTCAGGTCCCACCTCTTTAAAATATTTATCACGGAGTCCGGGCCCGGCCCGTCGATCCCCGTCCTCCACAATCCGGCTAACCCCTTCACAGGAGTGGGCAGCCTGTGGAAGGGCTTGTTTTGCCCCGCCACTTAGTATTCCAATTGAATGGAAAGTGGCGTCATCTGTTGACCAAAAAAATGCGTACATTTTAACAAAATATGTATGATAAGTAAACAGTTATACAAAATGTGTACAACTGCCCCAAATGTGTAAAAAATGCAGAAAACATAACAAAATATGCTCAATAGATGTAAAAATGTACACTTTTCTAAAATATACGCAATAGGTGCACAATTTTTACGAAATATAAGCAATAAGCGTACTCTCGTACAAAATATACCCAATAGGAATAGCTTTGTACAAAATATATACGAAAATTAAATACCATTTAACAAACTATTCTCAATAGATGTACAAATCAACTGTTGTATAAAATGTATGTAATTAGTGTTGCTACAAAGGAAATACAAATACACGTCGTTTTTGAGATCAGATGACCCCACATTCTCTTCTGTATGAATACTATGTAAAAGGGCGAAAGAAGCTCTTCGCAGGTGTCCATCCCTACGGAAGAGTCAGGTGGATTCTGAAGAACGGGTATCAACGTGCCGTGCCTGGACCCATGACGATTATTTTCAAGCAGTAGGATCCTAGAATCGAACACGGGATCTCCAGAGTAGAAAGCCAAAGCGTTTCCACGCGGACAATCCAGTAGACAATACCAAAATTTACAGGTAATGGTGCTGTCGACCGGAAAATCAGACATGAGATACTACCTAATGTCTAATTTCATTTCATTTTTTGTATTCGAGATCGAAAAAGTAAATTAGTCTGGAATTTCCGGGATCCAGGATTTTTATTTTATTTACTTATGAGCATTATACTTATATTAAAAATAGATATCATAGTTTATTTAACTATTACTTTTACTAGTGCATTGATTAAAAAAAATGTAAGTATTCGAATGATAACAACCGTTTTATTTTATTATTAAAATATTTGCACGTTTTCTTTGAAAACCTTTAAAGTATTTCAATGCAACAAATTATAATCGGAAAGAAACACTTTGGCGTCCATTGACGATAGATATAAAAAAAGATATTAAAATTCAGCGATAGATATTAAAATTCAGTGGATTTAGACAACTTTTGTATAAAAATAATAGAATATAGATGGAATTATCAACTTTTCAGTATTAAATAATTATTTTAATAATTAATTTTGTATAATCTCGTCGATAGATTTATATTAAAAAAGTATTGATGAATTTAAATAAAATTTTTTAAACTGTTAAAATTTTCTGGAGACGTGATTTGTATCTAAAAGTTAGTGAATGACGTAACTACAGTTTGAGCTGCCGAGGACAGTCTGTCAATTGCCGCCCTTCCTTTGAGAAACATCATGGGAAATACTATCGATGGGAAATACATATTACCAAATGGATAATATACATTTATTCTCCATCAGTAAAAAATTGATTTCGGAAAAATTTGCGGAATACTGGGTATTCGGGATTTACAAATTTCGTGGGGAATCATGCTAAAATTTTCGGGCATTAGTATCATCATCCATCCTACAATCAAAAGAAACTGGTCAATCATTAATAACATTAATTAATTCATTGATGCATCCTTTAATGTTTTTAATGATATACCAAAAATCTTAAAAGTATATCTATAAGAATTTTCGGTAATTCTGCAGAATCACTACTTTTGCCGTAGCAGCTAAAATTTTGGCACCTGACTGGAAATGACGTCATCGGGGACTTAATCTGACCTCCGCTAATAGTGTATGCAAAAAAATCAAAACTAAAAAACAGGCAAAAACCTACCCGACAAAATCAGCGCGGTATAGTCACGTGAAGCGCTACTGTCATGGCGGCGACCGATGGTAGACAAGGCACGGTATTTTAATTTTGCCTGTTTTTAATATTTTTAGTTTTGATTTTTTGTGCATGCACCATTAGCGGAGGTCAGGTTAAGTCCCTCGATGACGTCATTTCCGGTCAGGTACCAAATTTTTAGCTCCTATGACAAAAGTAGTGATTCTGCTGAATTACCGAATTTTCAATACATCAATGCCAGTTTTAATCATTGATTCTAATTGTTTCTATCAATCATTTGCTGACAATCATTATATGAGGAACAGGAACGCCGATTGGATGTAGTGTGTCTTTTGTCACCTCCAGATTTTATTTTTTTGTTATAAGTGGAAAAACAGATTCAGCCCCAGCACAATCTGCAATAGAATTCCAAGACAATAAGAATGTGCCTACATTTTTTTAACCCAATTAATTTTTTAATCCAAAATCTAAATTAAACAGTTTAATGATAAACATTAACCTTAAACCTTATTATTTAAGAATATATATATGTAGAAAGGTTTATCTACAATATTTAGAGGAAATAACGAAAAATGTAGCAAACTGTAAAAACTTTTTCCAATGCCAAAATACTTACTGTTAATGGCGGACTGATAAGCAACTGTTGAAGCGGGCGACATGTGCGCTCCGCTGCAGACTGGTAGAAGCCTAAACTACTATTTACACTTAGTCCTGCTTCCTCCGTAAAGCGGGGGTCCACTTTAGGGAGGGAGTCAGGTTTTGGGTATTTTCCTCTATATATTGTATTTAATGAATATGAAAAATATTAATATAACTTATATATGTTAATGAATTAATATCGATATATTGTCTCTGTCTCCTCACTAATAACTTTTGAATTAAATAGCAGATTTTCAAGTTAAATAATAATGTTATAGTGTTAAAGAACAGCTCCATATCGTATCCTTTAACGGTATCGGATCTTTAAATCTATATGATAGAATTTAATTTTTATCCAAATTTTAATTTATTTTATTGACAATAGATGGCGGCTTTTTGTCAACAGATGACGCCATTTTCCACTCAGTAACAGTACTAAGTGGCGGGGCGAAACGAGCCCTTCCACAGGTTGCCCAGCCTGAGAACGTTTCAGCCGGCTTATGAAGGACGGGGGATCGACGGGCCGGGCCTGGACTCCATGGTAAATATTTTCAAGAGGTGGGACCCAAGGCTCGAACCCTGGTCCTCCAGAATGGAAAGCCGAAGCGTTTCTATGAGGCCAATCCGGCCGACCAATAGATGGCCGTTAGTATTAAGAATGTAGGTATAAGTTTGATTTACCCAGCGTAGTTGAGAATCCGCTTTTAATGTTGGTCGGCTAACAGGTACTGCACCCATACATCGGAAGTTTTACTGTATCATCTACGTACAAATACAGCTCCACTAAATGTATTTCTATTATATATTCTCGGAAATTGCATCCGACACCAGCGTATCCACACTGTGGCAACCTAGAGACATCCATTCATTACTCGATTGAGTGTCCAACATACTTAATGGCGAGGACAACATTGGGTGGGCATTAGACGTCAGCATCGTTTCTCTACCGGACTGTGGATCTTGTGAGACGAATTGAACAGTCGTTACGCCTAACGAGGTCGTGTGGTATTTTCGCCTGGGCAAGAATGGCAGAGTGAGAATACTCCGACGCAATGACCGAAGACAGCAACAGTTAAATCAAACATGGATCTTTTATTGAGAGAGTACAAGGCGTTTTAGAGGATAAATACCTTTATACCAATAAAATAGATTTTCATAGACTTGATGTTCTTGACTAGTCTTAGAGAGGTGGTTTCCGTTATTTTTCGTTATAAGAACCCACGGAATGACAAACGAATGGGTTGTTGGTCACTCTTAAGGGCCATTCGCTGTTAAATCATGACTAGGTTTAGAGTCACATCAAACAGAGAATTAGAACTCTGTATGTCCGTAACATTCTTTGTTTACTGAAATGACCTACTAATACAGGCCTATTTCCTTTCTTCCTTTCCACACGCATCATTATAAGAAAGATAAAAACCGATGTGTTTAATATTTACTCAGACCTAAAGAGACTTCACGTTACCGATATATATATACACACACACATCTGTTTTTATAGGATAGTAGAGGTTAGTTGAAAACTTACAGGACTTAGACGCAATCTATTGGACTCTGCCTCAGGCGGATACAAGGCGATATGCAATTAATTCGTCTTTATGCAAATAAAATATTTATAAAATCACTATTTTCTGAAATTTCTTAATAATTTAAAAAATATCTTAAAGTTGATAAGTTTCTCTATTTTAAGCAAAGTTTCTTTTATAAGTTTCTCTTTTATTTTATTCATTTCTTCATAATCATAGTTTTAATAATAAAAAATACGTTTTCTATTTCCTTAAATACAATTAATATTTCCTAATATTATTTCCTATATTTAATATTTTATACTATTTTCTTTATTTAATATTTCCTTAAATACTATTAATAAAGCAGCAGTGTTTGTGCTCGGCAAATAATATATTGAAGGAAATATATTAGTAATAATGGCAATACTTGTCCACTTGCGACGGTCTGTTTCGACTCCGCAGTCAAAACTCGGAATGGTTATAATTCGTAAATGCCCAAAATTTATGTATTTCTGACTATTAATGTTTACCATAATCAGTATTATATAAAAAACGCAAAACTACAAGAACCAGACAAAAAAGCAAACTTTCCATATATTAGATTATTTGAATCTGGTATCGAACCATGGAATTGTAGTGAACAATCACAGAATTAACGGATTTCGTCATCTTCATAATTATCAGTGGTCCAAATATTCCGGAGTTTTCCATGATTTAAGTGATGATGATACGAACTAATACATAGTTGTCACCATTCATTTTTCTTTTTATAGTCGTATCATATATCATTTATATACTGTGATGCCAGCATTGTTTTGTCACGATGACTTCAAATTTGGATCTTGAAATTAATTCTAGAATTATTAT
>WUQG02005678.1:0-33080 GCA_011317285.2 Androctonus mauritanicus | reverse complement strand
GCAGACTAATCTATTCTAATACGTAGATTAGTCTGCAACTTTCGAAATATACATACACACTGTAAATACAATACTGTATAGGCCTATACGTGTTTGGATAAAATATCAAAATTATGGTAAAAATTTAAAAAAATTAAACATGAAAAAATATTCTTTATTATCGATAAAATTATATAGTTTGGTATAATTCAAAAATGTTATGGCTTTAATTATAATACCCAAATATTTAAACAGACGGAATAAACATGATAAGCACTTACGAACACGTTACTGTCGCAACCTGCAACTAAACAACAGTGGAACTACACTTGCGCGAGTAACAATATATAGCACTTCGGTAAACACAGTACTGCTAGCCCTCTTCGCCCTCCTAAGTGCTACAGGTTGGACTTTTATTATTTTTTATACAAAATAACAGAATTGCGTAGATTCTTGATGAAAAAAATTAAATATTACAAGCAAATTATAAATAAATTAATAAATATATTTATATACGGAGAAAAATTGAGGGTGCTGCAATTCCGTAGTGCCTAGGCACGAGCCACCCCTGATTGCAACCATCTTTGGAACTATCCTAATCCCAAAGATTGTTGCAGTCTAAAATGATAAAATTTATTCAATTTCAATACACATTTTAAAAATGTATTCAAACAAATCGAGAATAATAATTAAATATTATTAAATATTTAATTATTATTAATAATTGATACAGTTTTATTTTATTCAGTAATTTATAGCGGCATTGCAAACAAATTCGTTACGTTTTGTGATAATTTAATATTCCATATTCGTTATTATAGTTTCGTTTTTTTAAATCTAGTTTTCTTCTTAATCTTTTTCCTATTTAAAACCAGCTAAACTAGTGAATAATAAATCAAACTGCTTTAAATCTGAATAACAAGTCATACATATCACAGATAAGTCAAATTCGTGATCGGCCTGTCTGACTTGTAGAGATAGATAATGGATATTGCAAATTTTGATTCGCTGGAAAATTTTAAAGATGAGAAAGATTTTATTTTTCATTGAAATGATAGTTCACCTTACCGCGGAATGGAATCATCTCGTTAGATAATATGAAAACTTCATTAAATAATAGGAAAATATGATGAAGTGGAATGTCCAAACCAAGGCATTTTTCTTAAATAGAGGAGATATTTTTTATATTTATAATAATAAATGTAATTCTAAAAAATAAATAAAATTCTTCATTTCTGATAAAAAAAATTATTGGAAGATTTAATCTATAGAAAGAATAGTATTTCTTTTTTTTTTTTTTTGTTCCCAAAAATACGCTGATCGAAACTAATTAAACACTTCCTAATTTTTATATACAATTTTGATTTATTATGCACACTTGTTCATTTTATTTATGCCAAAATGAGCAATGTGCATATTTGATTTATTTTTTAATAATTTTCAAGTAACAATTCTTTTAAAATTAATAAATTTAAAATTCTGCCACATAAATCGTTATATAGTATTTACTTTTAATGCAAATCAATAACTATCTTAAACATATAATGACTTCTTGAAAATGAATTTGTAGCTCATAAATAATATTGATTTGATTATTTTTTTTTCATTTTTTTAGTAAGAATTACGAGCATAATTAAATTGAAATTAAAAAAAAAAAAACGAAATTTTTAAATTGTTTAACTACAGTACTATGTTTTTTGCTCATATAAAAAATCGGTACGCAATTTGATAATAGGTGTATTTACCTAAGTGATCAGTACTGTAATTTGATAATAGGTGTGCAGTATAGTATTTTTTTTTTTTTTTATATAAGCACACCTATTATTAAATTACAGTACTGTATTGATTAGTTAAATAATGTACTGTACTGTATTCCATCTTTGTTAAATATTAGCAAGTTACTGATTTCAAATATCATCTTTACTTTTCAAAAATTAACGAAAAACAGACATTGTATCTTTATGCTAAATAAAAAAAAAATATGTACATTAGTAGTTTTCAAAGTATGGTGCGTGCTTTTATTCATCATAATACATGTTATCGTACGGAATGCATGCTATTATTGTTTACAGATAAAAAAAGTTACGCGATTAAAAGTTTGGAGATCGCTAGTTTTTATATAAGCAGTTGGGAGTTGCATTTTTAGAGTAGTTTCTAAAATTGGAGTTGATATAATGACACGTTAAAAAATAAAAATAAAATGGAAAAAAATAGTTTAACAGTGCATGCAAAAATAAAATATAGTACTGTATATACCATTCCATAAAATTGCATTTAAATATAAAAGACAAGTTTACTTCTATATAAAACAATTTTGATTTAATTTTTTTTTTTTAAATTGATCATATTTATTATCATATTTTGATAAAAATAAAGTTTAGGTTGTCAAACTCGATCTATACCTTTTAAATTTCAAACAAATTACTATGTTATTATTATTATTAATAGACGAAAATTTTATATAAGAATAACTGATTAAAATAATAATTCATAATATAAATATATTTTAACAAAATTATAAAAAAAATTTATAGAATATCATGTTTCTATTTCACTTAAAATGTCTTTTTTTTTTTTTTTATATAATTCTCTATTTAATGTATGAAACTGAATTTATAGACAGAAGCATTTACTGTATTCTAAGCAATAAACATTCTGTTGAGAAAAATCGAGAAATTTTTTTAATTTTGAATAGAATATAGGCCTAAATTATAATATAAATTCATAAAAATCGATTGTAAAAATCTTTATAAAATTGAAAAAAACTTTCGGAATTAAAAAAAAAAAATTGTTACAATATTCCATTTTTGCAAAATATTAAATTGACCTACATTAAGTTGACTTAAATATAATAAGAATGATATAAAAAATAATATTTACTTATATAGATAAAATATCTGTTCCATCATTAATTTAGAAACAATCGAATAAATCATCAATAAATAAATAAATAATTAAAAATTCAGAATTTAAGTCATCAGCTATGTTAATAGAATACTGTATATAGTAAATAAACTGTTAATAGATAGGATTAAGAGATATTTTTCAACAATTATCTGATCTAATATTAATTTTTTTTTTACATGTATCAAATTTGTAAACGGTTTATAGCCTAAAGATCTGAGGTCAACATCCTTTATATGCTTGAAAAAGTACGATCAACTTTATTCTCAATTATTATATTAGTAGTAGCTAAACTTGCTAAAGTTCCTAGAACTGTTAATCGAACTTCAGGAACTTGGTTTCCCACATAAAAAAATCTAGTTTAATCAAACTGTACTTCCGATGTTATCGAAGTTTAGTTACGCTATTTTTTCACTCTGATCGTAAGAATATTTATTATTATTGTTTATAGTGAAAAATTATTTCCAGGGGAGTATAGTATAGAATAAATATTATCACAGAGTTTTTAGCAGTTATAACCATAATATTTTAGAAACAAAATTATAAAATATTTAACAAAAATTAAATAAACCTAATGAACAAGTTTAAAGATATTGAACTCCATTATTATTGTCTATAATAAATATTAATGTAGCACAATAGTGAATCACTATATTTACAAGATTGAATAAAGAAACAATTAAATAAAAATATTAAAAGTCAAATATTAATTTGTTTCAAATTGATAATAGACGATTCTTTATCTTATATTTCGTTGTATGAATTATCCCATTTCTAGAAATATACTGAAATAAATAGCAAAAAATTAGCTAAATAAATTTCAAGATTCGAATGCAAATCTAGTAAAAACGAATAAATTTTTCAGTATTTACAAAAATCGGTAAAACTATCACGCATAACAAGATTTTTCAGTATTAATAAATATTTTAACGTTATTTACGTTTTGATGCCATTACTGTAATCACTAAAATTGGGCACTGTAATGGAAATTCGTGATCCTTTCGTGCGATAATGAATGGACCATTACTTCAATGTCCAAACATGTATTGAAAAGAATAATTATCATTTTAACATTTACAAATAATATGAATTGTATATGTTTCGTTCTTATGTTTATCGTCTTTCTGCGAAAAAATCCAAGCATTTATCTTTTACCTCCATTTCTAACGTTGCTAGAGTGCTCATTATTACAGCATATCAATTCGCTAAAAAAAAATCTATCAGCTCAATTTACTCAAAACTGTTGCCATGTTTAAAAGTTTGAGAAATAATATATTATTTTTACTAGAGTTAATTTAATTTCTTTATATACTGTAATAATTTTCTTTTCAGATATTTATTAACTATTTTTTTTTTATTTTAAACATTCTTTTAATGACGTTTTAGACATAATTTGGAGATACGAATGGGTTGACTTCATCAATTCACACGCTAAAGCGTGTGAAAGTTTTAAAATATATACAATACTGTATATAAAGAATATTGCAAAGTCCATACTTTTATGGAACGAGGTTTAAGAACAAAACAAAACAGATGTATACAGATCAAGAAGTAATCGAATTACTATCTCACATGTTGCTGATGTAGAATTGAATCAGCATTCGAAATCTACGTAAATCTGCAAAAATATATATAATAAATTTAAAAAAAAATGAAAATCGTATAATAATTAATGGAGACATAAAACATGATAAGTTGTAATTTTAATCTTAACGAAAAAATGCTCTTAATGATAATTTTTGTTTATATAAAATAGTTATCTACAAATGTTTGCTCTGAAAATTATACTGTGTATCTCTCAATTAAATGACCTTGTTATTTGAACTGTGTTTCAAGGGTTAATCTGAACTGATCAGATTAACCCTTGAAACATTAATTCACCGATACATCAAAACTACATATTTTAATTTTATTCAAAGATTATGTCAGAGATATTATTATAGTGAAGTATATAGATGAAAAGTTGTTATATGATGCTATATATTATATTGATTATTATTATGTGTCTTTCTATGTTTAGAGACAATTTTAATTATAGTAGCCACTCAGATTTCATCAAACACGTGTCTTAATGTTATTCTAATCGATAAATATAAAATCAATAATTTTCCTAACTTGCTAAGTGATATGTAAAATAAATTCCTTTCTTTCATACAACTTTGAGTTGTTAAATAATTAACTTATGCAATTTTTCAAAATTAAATTTATTGCAAAAGGATATTTCATAATATATATATATTGCCTCTTGAATATCATGTGATTTTATAATTCAGATCATAGTATAAATTTAAATTGAATTCAACTTTAAACTAAGTGTAATCTCTTTAATAAATGGGATCAAAAAGGACACTCGAAGGTTCTGAGGTCTTCATTGACTTTGAATATATAAAATATATTCTATAAAAGCATTTTTTTTTACTATATCAGGATTTAAACGAACAGTTAAATAATTTTCAGATTTTCTAACTTTTAGATTTTATTAATTAATTTGTTGCACAAATTTAAGAAAATCTTTAAAAAAAAAACAGAAAATATAATATGTATATATATACTAATATATTTGTATTGCATTTTAGATCGACATTCTACTGCAAAGTGGAAAAGCAAATGCATGCGTTTAAGATAACTGAATAAAATGTCAAAACCATCTTCCAAGTATTATTTAAAAAATTCATTAATTCTAAATAAAATAAATAAATAATTTTCTGTATTCATATACAGTTTATATAGTTTTAATAGATTTAAAATTGATGATTTTTATCTTTTTATATGAAAAGTTTATAAATTAATTCCAATATTGATTTTATGTAATCCTAACTATAGATATTGTGAATACTGTACAGTATTAACAATATCTACTTGTCAAGAAAAAGTTTTTCTAATTTTTCTTGACAATTTTAAAGCTCATTTATATAAGTTTTATTTTATTGTTTTAAGCTTAAATCTTTCTTGTGAATATTAAATAACAGATACATTTTACAGCCTACCATAAATTGTCTATATTATAAGGGATTCGATAGATAGATAGATCGGGTTAGATGCCTTGAAATCCAGAATTGATTCTGGCCCTTCAACTTAAAAGTGACCTTATCTTACGAACAACCGGCCGATTTTATAGAATTATTAATATTAATATTTTTACTTTCTATTCTTATTTTAATGATTTCCAACTGAAAGATTTAGAATCAAATCCATGATTTTCATACCCATTTTTTTTTAGGCGATTCACCAGTTTGTTCATTGATTCCATTATTTCATTCAATACGTCAGCCAATCGAAGACTGTATCAGAACAACATTATTCCAAATTAAAAAGAAAAATATCGCAATCAGGTTATTTTTCGATATGATAGATTTATAGCATATCGCAAGAGTAAGACGTACAGCAGAATACTAGATTTATAGCTTATAGTATTATGTATGCATCAATGAATTTTTAATCCAAAATATATTATGATTTATTCAAGAAATAATAAAACTTTATTTGGTTACTCAAAACTTAGAATAACTTAGCGCGATAAAGCAATCATTCTCTATCAGAATGATCGGGATTGATTTTAGTCTCGCATTTCCAAGTTTTTTTTAGAGGGTCTAATCCAGATCATCCCATTGATCCCCCTCCTTCATTCTTCCTGTAGCGGATCTAACCATTCAATGATGGAGTCCTAACTGGCCTGGAGCCATATATATCCATATTTAGATTCGATGCGGTTAAATTTCCAAAAAAACTAACTAACTCAAAATTTATAATTATTATAATAATAAAAGTTTTTGCATTTAACTAAAAGCATATATCTTAATAAATTTAAGAATTTTTACATTACATATTTACTCTAATCCTGATGATAACAAATATGAATCATTATACCGTATTTTTATTGGTAAAAATTTATTTACTTTAATAAATATTATTATTATTATTATTTATAAAACTATAAACAACTGATTATTTGTTGTTTTTAAAAAATCTATACTATAAAACAAAATATAATAAATAGTCTTAGGTATTAAAAATTTTTATACTTTTATCTTTATATTCGTATTATGTTGCTTGATAGATCCATTAAAGTAGTTTTTATCAGAGTGCCATTCTAAGGTTAAGAGGAGATTTCCTATAATAATTGTAGTTGTTACTGCAATTGCTATAGGAAATTGCACAAGCCACTTCACTCAACGTTCAATGCAATTTAAAAGACATTCATTCAGTTTTAAAAACATTCGATGAACAACCCATTATTAAATTTTATTAACTATTTTTAACTTAAAATTTATTTCATTAAATTAGAAGTTTTATTTGTACAAATGAGTTATGTAAGATTATTTTGGTTCGGGATCTCGTTTCCCATTCCTATAGCAACGGCATGTTTTGTCTATAGTCTAATTCTAAACAAAAATTTTGATCTTTGGAAAGTAGAAATTATTTTAAAATATTTTTAGTAGAAATAAAATTTATAAATAAAATTATAATTTTTGTGAAATCAAGAATTGATACTTGCTGTGAATATTCCTCCAGAAATGAAATCGATAATGGCCATCCGAGTTTCTTTGTCAGATAATCCATTAACTTGAACTAAAGTTTCTAGAATGCTATTATGTTTATTATTCTTTTTATCTGTACCATCTTCTATACGTTTTAACGCTTTCTCGATATATTTCGAAGCTGATCTAAAAAAAAACAAAAACAAAAAATTGACTGCGTAATTCGAAATTTATGATTGCACACTAATTATTATTTTTAAATCCTGACCTGTAGATAGCACTTTCTGCTTCGTCTAATTTTTGATAGGCGGGAGTTTTGAAATATTTCCATAAGGGAAGACCATAATATAGCTTCTGATAGGCTTCAAACATTTTCTTAGATGCAGAAATCATAATTTGAGCATCGGAATCAGGTTTTAATTCAGGATCTAAGCTACCTAAACGACAATCCATGCACATGACGCAAATGGCTGAAAGTTCAATGTTTGAAGTTTAGAAAATGTATTGGGGAAAAAATCGTCAACCACGTGTTAGTGACAATCGACCAGATGGAAACGAAATAATCTGATTTCATTGCCATGTGGTGACAATTATTTAACAAAAAATACTTACACTCTAAGGCTAATCTGTAAAGCAAATCTTGAAGATTTATAATTTGATTGGTATTTTTTTCACGAATTCTTCGAACGAACGTAAGAAAATCATCGCAAATTTCGTTTTGGAGAGATAACATTCCATGAAGTGATTTCATTTTCATCAGAACTGGTGTTAAAGCCGAACGTAGTCGATACCATTCTTCGCCAACCCTTGGAGGAAAAAAATAATCTGGTAAAGAAAAACATCTACTCAGAATTGCATTAACAAAAAAAAAAAAAAATCTTATTTTGAATAGCGTTTAAGACGCCATATTTTTTTTAATGTTCATTTATTTAACACACTCTCAATATTAAACTTACGAATTAACTAATCCGGCATTATCGTATTTATGTGGATTATTCAATCGATAATATTTTAGAAATTCGCTGACGGGCCTTAAAGGATATTTTCCTTGATGACGAAAAACTGTTTCAAAATCTTCCGGTTTGAATAGATGAACCACCGGTCGGCGCCATTGGTATTCTTCTTTGACGATGGGTCCGTAACGTCTGTACTTGTCCAAATTAGCTTCATGTAATTTATATAAATTATATCTGCCTAGAAAACAAGGCAAATTATCAAAGTTCATATTTATTTCGATACTTCCGCTATAATCGTAAACGCACCTGGTTCTAATGTTGTAACAGCTGCGCAATACGAATTTTAAAAGTAAAAAAAAAAAAAAAAAATAATAATAAATTCAACTCTTTGAATTTTATATTACCTAAGATCGATCAGTTTTTAAATTAATAATTTTTAGTGTTTAAAGAATGTTATGATATAATGTGATGGTATGTAAAATTTATATGATTTAACTTTGTGTTTTTTAAAGAAATGTATCCAAGATCTTACTCCATCGAAAGTATTGCCATCCAGTTCCTATAAATGGAAACGACGGCTTTGGTCCAGGAAGATGTTGCAAGGAAGGCGCACTTTTCAGTTCCGTTAACATTTCAACTTTCTTATCGTGGCGTGCATCGTCCAAAGGTAAAGAGGCCCTCGATGACGCAAAAAGACGGCCCGATGCTACGTGTCCAATACTCTTCCTCCAGCATGACGCGCACATAATTCTGAAAGAAAAACAATTCAACTAAGAAAAAGTAAGTTACTATTAGAAACATTTTTATTTCCCCCGAGGTATAGAATTGGTTCTGCGCCATAAATAGTTTCGTTTATTATACCTTTTGATATGTTATCAACATCACCAATGACATTATATCGTTTTTCTTAAAACAACAGACGGATATAACTTTTCAAAACAATATAAACGATGTTCAAAGAGTATACGTTTCAAACCATTGCTAAATAAGGTTAAACATCCAACATTATATTTTATATAAGATTTTCTGAAGTAATAACAGATTTAATAATAAATCAAATATATAGATCTTGTCCGATTTAAGACTTTCGAATATTAATTCGAATTCAGAAAAAAAATTAGACTCAAATTAATCATAGATTTAAAATATATAATAAATGGACTTAGATTTAATTCACGTAACTCAGTTAGATGAAACATTTTATATACAACTTAAATATATCAGTAATATTTGTCCTTTAAATTTATAAAATATCATACTAATCATTATTTATTGGTTTAAATAGAGTACAGAAGACGGATTTATACAAAGAATAAATGGATTGCAGATAAAGATCTTGGAATTGACATATTATACCTCATAAAATTCAAAGAAAAAAATTAAATATAAGGCATTGTAGTCCAAAGTCCCGGAAATCCGCAATCCGCCACTGATTAAGAACATTGACTGTATGTACTGTATAGTCAGTTAATGCTAACAGATTGTAAGTACTGTATAGTTTAATATCTCTTTTATAATTAAAAACTTATGTTCATAACATGTTTGTTTTTCTAATTGCAAACTTAATTTAAAAAATATTTTAAATTTTTATAAGATTTCGAATTAAAATCTTATGAAAATCTTTTCTCTGATATATTAAAACCGAATTTATATATACATATAGTTGTTATATAAAAATTAAATAAAGGATCAATATCAGAAGAATTATCAATATAAATAGATCATATAAATAAATAAATTAAGTATAATCGTTACATTTGATAGAGCAAAAAACCTGTATAAAATTTCCATGTTTTACAAATGAACTTGTAAAATACGGAAATTTTTCTAAGAACATTCAAATAAATAAATGGACTTTTTTTAAAAATACACACGTTGTTTTAAAATATTTTTCTACACTGGCAAAAACAAAATATTTTTCTAACTTTGTTTAAAACTATTTTTCTAGTTCTATAAATACTAACAGCGGTATGATATATAGAAAAGTTACATGAGCCGCGAGTTTTATGACTGGTAGTACACTATTTAACCGTTAAATTGGCATCCCCTACTGCCAAACTCACCTGTTGAACACCTTTATCATCAACGAAAGTAAGCTCTTTAAAAGGTGATTGTCCTCCGCTATCGGAAGTTCACTCACCTCTTTCTTCTTTGGATGCTTCAAACAACTGAGGGTGGTTTTTACTTCCTGTATCCTTTACATAATTGATACGTCTTTTGTCCAGTTATCTTCCGCACGATAATGCCAACTCAATCAAATGCTTTTTCTGATTATCGAGCACGCGTTAGACTTACAGAAAAATAATCTTCTTATCTTTTTTTTCTTTAAACTCGGGACGTTTTTCGGGCGGCAAAGTATCTCAAGGCGGTGTTTTTTTTTTCTTAAATAATTGAAGAATTATTATACTTTTGAAAATTCAATTGAATCCACTTTATAGAGCCGAACTGGACAATAAAAAAAAAATGACAAAAGTAATCAAGAAAATAAATTCCCCGGTATAATTTTCTATTGAAGAACAATTTAAATGCCTCGATAATAGCTTCTTTTGCCTGGCCAGTTCGAGAATAAGATAACAACCATCGTGTCCCCGACTGGCTAATCAACTTTTTTTTGTTATTTTTTTTTTTCCTCTCCTGAGATACACCTACACTATAATTAAGAATGTAAAAAAAAATTAATACTGGTTAAAAAATATATATAGATATATATATTTTATCAAGTTTACCGTCGCCTTTTTTTTTTTTTTCGTAACGGTTCGGAAACAATTTAATAGAAGACAGAGAGAGTTTGACTGTAAAGGACATTAGATAATATAAATACGAGTGCCTTACCCTGAAGTAATCATTCAAATGGGTGTCCAGCACCGTAGCGAGCGGTTCCTGTGATGTGCTCATACTGTATATAACACACCCCGATATACAGTATAAACACGTTTAACATTATTCGGTGGCTGCGGCCAATTGGACCGATCTATTACTAGTCATGTGACTAGAGTATAGTGTTTGAAGGTCAGGGTCGGAAAGAGCGAGTGTGTGGCGCGATATCAAAGGAAGTTTTGAAAATACAAGCCCACATTGTCTACTCCGACAGAGAGAGAGAGAGAGAGAGAGATGAATATTGAATTCGACACCATTCGTTAGAAAACGTGTAAACGTCGATATTTTTTTAATACGTTATAATTTTGTAACTAGAATATTATGTAATTTTAAATTATAAAATATTTACAAATTAAATAATTACAGCGAGTTTCTTAGCGTTCGTGTAGCGGGCATGACGTTTAATGTCACCTGATTCGATCGACCAATGGGAATAGTGTTTATTAAAATTCGATGATGATAGTAAGGAGTTTTCTGATTCATTAAATCGGATCACGTGACGGTAAACATTGTCGTCTGCTTTTTTTTTTATTAAAAAAAAAAATAACAATGCCAAGATAAAATTCGAAGTTATCGTAGGTAAACATTGTTTTTTTTTTTTGTTATTTCTTGCAATATTATTTACTAAATCGGTTCGTTAACGGGTTATTAAAGTCGTAGTTATTGTTTAAATGAAATTGGTTAATTTAATTTTTGAACAAATCTCGAAAGTTTACATATTTATTATTACATAGCGAATTTGATTTATTGAATTAATTTTAAAGCCCACGAAATATTGAAAATATTGATAAATTTCAAAAAGATCAATTTAAAATCCATTTACACAATACCATATAAAACATTATATTGGAAAAATTTAAGATTTAGAGTTTAAATTTAGAAAGAATCTTTATAAATATCTGAACAAAATTGACAATAGATGAATAAATATTATAAGAGAAATTTCAGAGTATGGTTTAAAGTTAACTCTAAATTTATTTTGAAAGAATCACGATAAATGAATTTTTGATTACCCGTACCAAGATTTAATATGTTACCATTTATCATAATGAATAATATTTTTTTTTTTTTTAATCAAAATATAAATTATTTTAATTAAAAATGATTGGTGTTTCTTGTTCTGTAAATAATACTTCGTGATTTATTGAGAGAGCCATATTATTTTATTGTTAAATCGGAAATTAAAGTAAAATCACTCTTGAATTGCACTTAAATACTGATCATCTAAAGAGCTAGGTCGGGCCTTGATATGCCATATGGTTTTGGCTTACTTGTAATGTATATAATCAGCAGTTAAAAAATTTTCAAGGACTTTTTATATCAGAATTGATAAGGGTATTATATGGGCAGTTTCTAACTTCATAATTACATCCCCAGTGAGTTAAATCACTATCTCATAATACACATATTATCATAAATAAAAGAACGGATTATTTTTTCATTTATTTTAAAACCAGATCTTAATAATAGTTTGCGATAATGCTATAATTTATCAAAACTTATTTAGACGATAAGACCATTTTCACAAATAGAAAAGGAAAAAAATCTGAAATTTTTTTAATACGCTCTGAGTAAACAGTTTTTTCCTTTTATATACACTAATTATCTTATACATTTATAATATAATTACGGCTTTTCAAAAAATTTGATAAAAAAAATTAAGTTTTATTCATTAAACAATGAATTTATTTTATGAAGTGCAATTTTTGAATTCAGTTTAATATAGTTCTGATTTATTTGTGGTTCTTAAATCTATTTTTTCTTTTACAATATATTCACTTCAATATATATATATATTGTATGTGGTTTTGCTATTTTATTTTTCATGTAGAATTTATTATAGATATAATATCTCATTAATGACTGAGATTCTGTATTAATTCAAAGAAAATATACAGAGAAAAATATATTTACAATTATTACAATTTTTGTGATAGAATTTCGCTGGTAGTTTTATCAATTCGAATTAAAGATGTGTTTCGTAAATTTCCATATACGATAATTTCATAATACTATATATTATACGATATGTGTAATTTTGAGGATTTTAAGTTTTAAAATCGGATTAATTTAATTATATTTACGTTTACCTTTGGTATGTAATTATATTAGCGGAAATAAAAAGATTAGAAGACACTTGGATGGTCTAATGATCTTTGCTCTGCTTTCCTAATACTATTTCCTGTTTATAATAATTGTCTTCAATAAAAAATAAAATCAAAAAAGTTCATTCAAGTTTAAACTTTTTCGTATAGAAATATTTTCTCAGGTAGACTAGAGATTTTAAATCTTTTATCGAAATCATTTTATTTCTCTATATCAGTTATATCCTGTTTCTGTGAATAATATTTTTACTTTGTAATCGAGAAATTTAGCTGTTATATCGAGGTTGATTTATTACGACATTAATATCTGTAAAATATCCAATTTCAGGATTCTTCCATTTTCATTTTTAAAGTTATATACTGTATATAAAACGAGCTTATAAAATTCAGCAATTTATTTAACGAAAAAAAATGTTAAATATTTATAAATTTTAAATATTATAAGATTCAAATTTTAATAATTAAATAAAAAAATTTTTAATTCGTTAATTTTTCAAATAAAATAATGTATGATAATTACAGTTACTCTTTCGGACTCACAAATTTGATTATTCTTTCGGATTCTCCGAAAGAGTAATCAAATTTGTGAGTCCGAAAGAGAAAACATTCATCTTGAAATTTAAATTTCAAGACCCTAGAAGATTTTTAATATGTATAGGGTAGATTTCTACCCTAATATACATATTACATATTAAAAATTCCTACATATTAAAAATCTTTTTATTCTGTACTTAAATATAACAATTATATGTTTATTTATTTTTAGAAATTTTTCTTATCAGTTTTAGTTGATTATAAATTTTAATAATTTTTAATGCAATGTTTATACAAATATAATATGTATGAACACACACACACTCGTGTGTGTGTGTGTGTGTGTGTGTGTGTTTTTATATGTTTGTATGTACTATATATACAGTATATATAACACATATATTGTATTTTGTTCCAGTTGATGATTTGTATTCTGATGTCTGAACAGACATTTTATAATTTAGGCATGCATTCATTTAATTGATTAAATTAATCTGTGAATTACGAGATAGTCCAAACAATTCTTATTTTTATTCTGATGAAATCTATAATTTTATTTTGTTTAGAAAATCATTTTAATTCTGTCTTGAAAGAACTTCTATGTTTTGCAATGAAATATTAAAACTTTGTTATTGAATAGCTACACAATATTATATTTTCTGCCATTTACGCTTCTGAAAAATATGTTAATGTTTTATAGGTCATTTAATTTTAATTTTTGTATAATACTCGCTACAATTAACCATAATTGCATTTAAATAGCTATTTAAATGCAATTAGAGCTAACTTTAGCGAGTATTAAACTTTTGTACTATATTATTAATATAATACAAAAGTGCTATATTAATATAAGCTTACTATACTACTAAATTAATGCAATATTTTGCATTAATACTTGTATACATTATCAATACCACATTATTATATACATTATCAATATGTGCATTTATTTTGCATAATATACTTGTATACTTTTCTTAAATACTGTAAACATAAAAAATGCTTACAAAATTTGAATATAATTTCTTAATGCTCTATAGGTAAAAATGCAATAAAGGTAAATATCCTCAATCCGAAATGCTTAGAACCGAAAATGTTTCGGATTTTGGAATATGAACATGATATAGTAAAGTTGAAGTGAAATGAGAAAAATTTAGACTTTCAGTAAAATTCCTTTTCATTTGACATAAAAAGTAAGAATATAAATGCAACAAATAATATAAATGTATTTATTTATCATCTTTAAAAGAATCTTATCACTGTTACTCATAAGTTATCACTATCAGATCTTTTTGACATTATTTAACGATATATAAACAACACAACAGAAAATAAGTAATGTAGACAATCTCGCACTGACAATGTTTAGTTTACTGAATCACGATACTGGGCCACGGATGCGCGCGCACCTATATTCTCATCTTCCATAGTTTCATGTTATTCAATGGTCATGATACTCTTTCAAAAGATTCTCTAATATGAAATCGAATTTATGGATTTCAGAATATTTCGGAATTTCCGATTGGGGATACTCAATCTATATTGCTAATCCATACGCTATACCTTGTTTTAAAACTTTATACTATCTATTGATAATGTAAACGAAACTGATTTTTTTTCTAATTGCTAGTTCAATTAAGATAGGACCAAAGCTAAATTATTCTTAGGAATAGTATGAAATCGTAGGCAAAGCTGAAATTCGTCAAATTTTTGATTTAGTATGTATATTTAGTACATATCTACTAAATGATATTATAATTAGTCATTGTGCTTAACATTAAATTTTCGATATCAACTAACAACTCATAGGTAAAAGAATTAGCCTACATCTTATTTTAAAGCAAAATTTAGAAAAACAGAATGGCAGGCTCCAAATTTTACACACTTATAACTGAAGTAACAAATTGAGACTTAAATTATAAAAAAAAATTTGAAAATTTTCAAAAATTTTTAAATGAGGGAAGATAGTGGGGAAGCATGATAAACAAAGTAGATCAAAATTTTTTACAGGGATGATACAAAATCATGTACAAAGTTTAAAAATTGTATAATATTTGCTTCCTAAGTTATGAACATTACATATATACATGCATATAAACATAAATTATATATATATATATTAATATAAAATTATATTTTAAGTAAATTTTTATCGAAGAACTTCAAGATTATTGGAATATTCTCTAAATAACAAAATAACATAATTAAAATAAAAAATATATATCTTAATTTAAAAATGTTAAATAATAAAATGCTCCTTTTTAATCTTTTTTTTAACTTATAAAAAAATATGCCAATTTAAAATATGGCATTTTTTATTTTCAGAAGTTAAAAATTATTATTTTAAATTAAAATTAAAACTTTTAAAATTAAGTTAGATAAACTAAATTAATTCAGTTAGAGTTTTTAATTTTTATAATGAAATAACTTAAAAATTGTATTATTTTTTGAAATGCACGAATATAATAGTAAAAGTATTCATATATACAGTATCTATACTGCACACTTCGTTTTTTATGATCTATCTGTGGATTATCTAAGAGAAAAATAAAAGTTGCAATAGATTTATGGAATACAGTTATTGAAAAATTCATAAATTATATATAAAAAAATTGTATATTGAATTCTGTTTTTAAAGTTTTATTGAACATGAAAATAAATGAATTGTAATGATGGTATTGGATTTTAATCAACTTACTTAAAGGAAGCATCCTATGTCACGTGTTAGGGAGTAAGAGATAAAATAGATTTCCAACTATAAATGATACAGGAGAAGGAATCATGCAAATTATGACGTCACGCTGTAAAAATAGTTGAGTTTTACATCTTTATAGCTAAATAATTATTTTAATCATAGATATATTTTTATAAAATATAAAATTTTTATGTTTAATTGTTCGAAAAATAAAGACGGGAATGTAACATATTTAGAGAAACATTTGTTATAAAATGTGAGAACATATATCTAACTCTAAGACATTGAAAGTTTACTTGGATAACATAGTGCCAATGTAAATAATTCTTATTTTCTACTATTTTATGTCTTTTTTGTATTTTTATTTTTACGTAAAATCGGAAAAAATTTTAAGCAGAATGGGAGAGTTTTCAAATTTTTAGCGTCTCGCGGTTAGGAAGTCAACTTTGATATGATTGAAAAATGACGAAAGGAGGAATGGAAGGAGAAAGAGTGTTCGAGATAGCGTAACACTCTTTCTTCCTCCATTTCCTCCGTTTATGGATGCTTCCCAAAAGATGTAAAAAATATTTATTTATTATTTAAATAGTATAATACTAGTAATTTGATGAATGAAGTCGCTGAAAACTAAAACAGTATATTAAAAGAAGAGTGCGAAGTTATGTGCATCGAATTCTTTATAACTTGACACATACATAATATATATTAAAATTAAAAACAAATCATTTATTTCAAAATTTTATATTATCAATAGATATTACGGGACTGAGTGTGTATACTGTAACTTTTTCAAGCGATTCAACTATAAAAAAAAAATTCATGAAAATTATCAAAATATGAATTAGTTAACCGGTTTCCGGTTTTTGTTTCTCTTTGTTGAAGCTTTGTTAACAGTTCGATCAGACAAATGAGAGTTTAATGTGCTCCTGGACAGATAACGAATGGAGGTCAGGTTAAGTTTGATTTATTAGTATAACGCAAGCTGAATAATTTAATTAAATCACGTTTGGCTTTCATATAAAATTTTAACTGATTGGCTATTTCTTTAAAAACAATATAAAATCAATTCCAATCCGACCTGTAAAGCAAATTTTCATGTTTTTTTTTTTAATAGAATAAGTCATTAAACTATTATATTTGCTGCTTCTCATCCAGAATGTAATTAAATCGATATACTGTATGCTTTTTAAATAAAATTTACTTTTATTTCTGAATAGATGGTTACGATATTAGCATTTAAGTAATTTAAATGTTAATTATCCGATATTTCCTGAATAATTTATTTTGATCCCATATTACACTCCTGATATATTAGACTACAATGTAAGTGAACAATAAAAATAAAATAAACTAACAAGTAAGTTGTAATTTTCATTTTTAAATTAAGGAAGTTATATCAAATAAATTGTCACCTGATGTATATAAAGCAAGTTTATTTCTTCTGTTAACTATTAGATAACATTGAGATCTCGAAATCTGATCTGTTATATGCGTTATCATTTTCCAAATCAAACACATTCGATGCTATTAATTTCTGATAAATTTTCCTTAGATTTTATGGATTTTTATTAAAAGAAATTTGAATTGTCAGTCAGTCAATAACAAAAATGTCTGAAACGAACGAAATGCAAATTCTTAAAATGCTTGATTACTCGAACTGAAAATATGCAAAAGAAGTTATCGTATCTTATGTAAAATTTATTTTCAGTAATTTTAAAACATTAATAATAGATATAATTTATAATGAGTAAATTTAAAATGAATTCGATAATTAGATCTTCCATTCATTTTAAATCCATTTAAAATAAATTCTTTCTTTTGTTTTTGGCTTTTAAAGTAATTAAATAAAACTAAATTTATTAAAAGAAATGTATCATAAACTTCTAATGAATTTTAATCTTTTGTATATTTAGCTAAACTTGTTATAAGTTATATTATTTTGATACATATATATATACATATGTATTGCTATAATTAATGTAATTCTACATATTATGAAAAATAATACAAATTCGTACTGAAGAGATATATTTCTAGAAATCAAAGACTGATATCATCATGATAGAAATAATTCCATTAGTAAAGGGCATAGTTATGTATAGTAAAATTCATTTATAATTTCTCATTCATTTTATAATATTTAATTTTGTATTTTGATATATTTCTTTAAGAATACCTATAAAATATTAGATTAATATTATACAGTTTTATATAGTATATGAATTGCACAATACTACATATAATTTTTTTTTATAAATTATTCTATGTAATATTAATATATGTCATCTTAAATTATTTAATATAATTTATCATTATTCTTTCAGTAGAACAATCCTTAAAAACTCATCATGTGCATAACAACTTGAATTATTTAGTATATTCTAGTATATTCGTAATGTCTAATTGAATATCTTTTCGAATTCAGTCAACGTAGAAGTAATCTTATTTTTTCTTCTGTGTTAAGTAAGCAATCATTCTTAACAAAAATTTCTGAAATGAACGAAATGCAAATTCTTAAAATGCTTGATTACTCGAACTGAAAATATGCAAAAAAGTTATCGTAATCTTTCACTATTATTTTAGTGTAGTAACAGTTTATAAAACATAAAATTTTTATAGCTTATTTTGATATTTAAATTTAAAAATAAAACATTATCTAAAGTTTTTCTCTCACAACAATTCATATTGCATACAGTATTTGGATCTGATCTACTATACAATGTTGGAATTTGCAAGTTATATTCATTTGATTTGTCCCAGTACGGTATATGATTGTTAGTAAAAGCGAAAGAACTTTTAATTAATTCATATATTGCTTTTTAAATTCCCTATTTTTTGAATAAATTGCACAAAAATGCCAAAACAATTCATATTACTAAAATACTGCTTTACGTTAATTTTCTAAATCCAAGTAAAAAAAAAAAACAGTAGGTAAAAAGCACTAGATAGCAGGTAAAAAACGTTTTTCGTTTTTTACCTGCTGTCTAGTGCTTTCTTTTTAACTTGCCAAAACAATGTTGAAATCATTGCTATATTATTTTTATAATAAAATAGCATAATAAAAATACAAAATATGTACAGTATACACTATACAATAAATATTGAAACTTACGTTTAGAATAAAAAATTCGATGATCTGTAGTGTGAATTGATGATTTTTTATTGCACAATACAAATTGGTAGAGCGTTAGTTATCCGATGTTCAATTGATTAGTTGGCTGTTATGCCGCCGAATTGCCCAAGGGATATAGAATATTTGATAGCGACTATTTTAGAGCTATCACCATAGTTTCACGTTCTTCGATTTTATATGTATTCTTTATGATTATTAACATAAATTGCTATTTTTTCTCTGAATCGATTCATAATGATGTGAAAATCAAATGTTTATACCTTCTTAGCTCCAAGTCTTAGCTCGTGGGAATGGTTAAATCCGCTTTTATCTTACACTGTTTATTGTATTAATTAATCTTAATTCTAATAAAATATAATTTATATTATCTATGTTTTTCAGCTATCTGGTATTCATTCTCTTCTGGTTATCACTGATAATCGATCATCATAATGTTAATATAATATACAACATAAACTGAAGTTTAGCTCATCGAGATCAAAACCATTGGACGTATAAAGGCTTCTTGAAGCTATCGAGGCAATTGGAAGCGGGCAATGGAGAGTGCCCTCTTTATCCCCTAAATTTTCATATCTTGTCGATATTTTTTATTCATCTCTCTCTCTCATTTTACGCCCTTTCCAATTAGAGAATACTAAGCGGCAGAGATATTTCAAAGCCCACCATTGGCCGCAACTTCATGTTGGAGTCGATCGTCAGGTGAATAACAAGATTCACCTATTTGGTTTCCGGTCTTTCCTGAAAAATTCTGAAGGATTAAGACCTGATCCTCCAGGATGGAGAATCTAGATCTTACACTTTCAGAAGAATAAGATGCAAGCAACTGTTTTGCCATAAAGCCATCTGGCTACTATTATTTTTGAAGAAAACTTATATAAAACGATTCAGAATGATACAGATATAATAGAGCTTTCAAAATGAACAAAGAATTAGATAATTATATATTGAATTATTGACAGATTTTCTAAAATATGAATTATTTTTTTTTAAAATTTATGGTAGATCATTTCTGAAAGATGCCATGCTAACTTTAATCAAGTTAAATATAAAAATTCATTTTACCTTTTTACCTGCCATTTCTCAATTTTTGGCTCATTACAACTGACAATGCCATTCTGTCAAATTTGGACTGCCTACAGCTGCATAGCCTTAGTGGGTCTGCTGAGCTGTAGAGGACTGAAATTAAAGGGTTAGGATCTCTCATAAAAATTTTCCAAGATATATGGACTGAATTTAATACCAGGTTTTTAAGGAAAGTCTAACGCTTTTCTATACGACTAATCTAGCAAATTGTAAAATTTATTTATATAAATCTATATTTGTATTAAATATTTCTTTATTTTGAAAAAAATTCTAAGTTTTACGAAAATAAAAATAATTTAGCTTAATTTGATTTATTGAATTTTTTTATAATTTTATCTTCTAATAAAAGTTACTAAATTGAACTTTTAAACGCTTTATAAGGTTATATGGAGCGGAAAATTTCGACTGGAACCCGGGTGATAAAATATTCTAAGTAGTAGTAAATATCTTTGGGATTTTTTAAAATCTTTTTTGATGCATAGTTTATTATATTTTTATAAAAGGAAACTACTAATACAATTTTCAATTTCAACAGAATTTAATAGGATATCGATATAAAGTACTGTATATTATTTTACTGTATTTTTACCAAGAAGAAAGTCTAAAGAGACTTAAAATTCGCCAGTTTTTCTATAAAATGATAAAATTTTAATTTGAGATTTTTAATATTCTTCGGAAATATAAAATTTCATGTGAAGTGTAAACTCGAATGAATAAATTGTTCCTAATTGTTAAGATAAACTATATTAAGAAATTAAGAAGTTTTTACAGATACAGTATTTAATGCTTTACGATAAATTGAGTAGCTGTATTATGATATATAAGGGAAATAAATGGTTAACGTAATAAAGAAATATGATAATTGTGATAACAGCAATGATTGAAAAGATAAATAAGTTGCTTTTACTGATAAAATAAAAATACAATATTTTTATCTATATTATCAGAGTATCTTATATGTTATACAATTTAATAAATGATAAAGTAATTAGTAAGAATTCGTTTTATAGCAAATTAATTATATTGATAAATTGAAAGCTGATAAGAAATTAATAAAATATTTTATATCATATAGTTAGGATATAAATGTGATAAACTTATTTGTCTCATGTCAAAGATCAAACGACTAAATCCTAGGCTCTACAGTTGAAAAACTATAATTAAAAAATAGTAATAATTAATTAATATAATAATTTTAATATATTAAATAACAAGTTACAGAATTTCATACATATTATTTTTTATATTTCTCATAATCATACAATAAAAAAAAATTATTCTGAAAGTAAAATATTTTCTCTTATATTAATATTGTAATGAATCCCCTCTTCCCGGATATTTTTTGCATATAATTTTTCCATAATTAATTTACATCTATATCTGCAACAGAATAAACTCGTTTTATATTTTTGCATTTAAAAGTTTGAAAGAAATAATCAAAGCTTAAAAATAATAATAATAATAAAAAAAAAACATTTTTAGAATTAACATTAAAATATATATAAAAAGATGCAGAGTACGAAATATGATTTCTATAAGGAGAAACCAGAATTTATTCTGATTTCCACATCTACATTTCAGAAAATGAACAAGCATTTATCGTAAAATATTCAAAAAAATTTCACTTGGCGAATTTTTTCAGGGAAGTTTAAGCCTAGCCATTCGTTTACATTCCCACTATATTGGCTGAACCTATAGTAAATGTGAGTAGTTCGTGACGGATTCTTTAACTAGCCGTCCACTCCGTATAGATTTAGTGGCGTAAAAACCTTCAAAATGATAACTTAATTTGGATCTGTCTATCAATACTTCTCTTCTCTCACCGCATTTTGGTATAAGCAGATCGTAATCTCTATAGTTCTGCATTTTGTAATGAATAGTTAGAAAGAATTCTCCATTTTTGTTAATTTGACTTCTTTCCATCTAGGAATTACACAACGGGCACTTTTTAACGGCGTATCCACGCTTGCCCGAATGTCACTTGCCCGATTCCCAGTTGCTGGAATCTTATTTGCCTGATTCCCACTTGCTCGAATTCTTATCTGTCCGAATCCTATTTGCCCGATTCTCGCTTTTACTTGAATCCCATTTGGCCGAATGTTAAGTTGTTTGATTCCTATTTGCCTGAATCCAGTTCAACTGATTTTATATTTGTTTTGATATCATTTATCCTAATTTTATTAATCATAATGTTACTTCCCTAGAATCATTTTTTTGATTTTTTAATTTCCGTATTGTGTCTGCTGTATGGGAGGTCGTGCTGTTTTTCTGTACTGATAAAGAGTTACGCGATTAAAAAAAGTTTGATGACTGCTGGCTTAGATAATTACTGGATTGTTTTCTTCCAGAAATAAATTATAACTTATCGACTATTGCTTTAAAATTAAAATGATATTAATTTAATGTTATCAGTCCTGCTACAGAATAATAATAGAATTTCAACCGACCGATATTATTAGAGAAAGCATTTCAACATTATTTAAATGATATATTTAATATCGTTTATAAGGAAAAATTAGAGTGAGGGTAAATACTGTAATGTAAAACAGGAGTGTTAAAATGGTTAAAATGCTCATTAACCTAAATAGATCAGGCGTGTTTAGCTGTTGAAATGATTTCTCTAATGATATCAGTCGGTTGAAAATCTTTTATTATTCTGTAATAGGACTGATGATGATAAAATTATATCATTTTAAATTTTAAAGCAATAATTGATAAATTATAATTTATTTCTGGACGAAAAGAATCCAGTAATTATCTAAGCTAGCGGTCATCAAACTTTTTTGATCGCGTAACCCTTTATCAGTGCAAAAAAATAGCACGAACCTCCCATACAACAAACGCAATACAGAAATTAAAAAAATAAAAAAAAGGATTTTAGGGATTAATATTTACTAATACAATTATGCAAAATGATATCAAAACAAATATAAAATCAGTTCAGCCGGATTCAAGCAAATAGAAATCAAACAATTTAACATTCGGGCAAATGGGATTCAAGCAAAAGCGAGTATTGGGAAAATAGGAATTCGAACAAGCGTGTTCGGGTAATTGGAAACCAGGCAAATAGGATTCGAATAGCTAAGAATCAGGCAAGTAAAATTCGAGCAACTGGGAATCGGGCAAGCGTGGCCTAATCCTTTTAACTGTGATTAGATTAGTTGATGGTTGGTGAGGTTCGATTGCTCGGACCAGTAAAAGATCCATAAAAAATGACAGGGGACTCAATAATATTATAGAATAATTATATTGCTAATAATTTAAACGATTGTTTGTATCTGTTTCTTTGTTTTTTTCTAAACGACAGGGTAACAAGTGCCTCGGTACCCGTACCCTGAATCCGCCTATAGCTCGGACACAAGTTTGGAGAAAAATCCGAATTTTCCAAGAGAAAGCCCAGCATATTTCATGAGTCCATTCGGCCGGAGAATAAGGAAGAGAAGTAAAAAAGAAATAGTTGTTGTTTTGAATTATTATAAATCTAATAAAAATTGTTAACACTCAAAATCAGAGTAAAAAAATTCTTTAAAACTATATATCATTCAATGTTATTGATACATTTAAGACAGACCATTTTAAATTGAACAAAATTTAGTATCTTTTTTGAAAATCTTTAGAATTGGGATGAACAGTCTTTTGAAATATAGACCAATTAAGGTAGAATAAATTATTTTTGGCTTCATTATAAATATCTATATTTTTTGAAAGCGTTACTAATTGTATTTTAATTACTAAATTGCTTATATTTTTTCACAACATTTTGTTGTTGTATTTGAAACTTAAAGTACTGCAACTGTAATTTTCATAAGAACTGCAGCTTGTGTTTAATTGATATTTAAAGTATTCGTTAAATTAATATCAATATAGTTAATACATGTTAAATAATATTTTTATGGTAATGTAATAACTATTCGTTGATTTTAATATTTTGTTTTACTTTGTTTCTTTTATCGTAAAATTGATTTTAGGTTACATTATATAATTGAAAGGACCACTCTTTGCTCATCCTTACTTTAAAGCTATTTTTAGAAAAGTAAGTTTAAGATAAGTTAGTTTATTGTGAGATAAAATACATGTATTCTTGAATTATGATTATGTTGCGACAACTACAAATATTGTATCGGATATTTGATGGTGATGACGAAAGTCCATTCAGGCACAGATTTTATAAATAATCATAAAAGCTTTGAGTGATAATTTTCATCATTCTCATCCGAACCAATAAGTAATAAGGATTTCCATGTAATCAAACGCAACTTTTTTTGATTAAGAGACTGCTCTTTAGAAAATAAACACGCATTTATCTAAAATGTTTAAGAAAATTTCACGTGGCGAATTTCTTCTGCATAAACTTGGTGAAAAATTATAAAATGATAGTTCGGGTCTATTCATTTCCTCTCAGTATTTACTCGATCTCCATCCCAAAGTCAACGGAATAGACATTTGTTAAAGTATTCAGTTGCCACTTATTAGCCAGATTCAGTTCTGAATCCCTCATCTTTAAATTATTAAAAAACAAAACTGTGACAGGCTCATCGAATCCCTCCTTCAACTGACGACTACATCGTGGGCTATGTAATAATTCTTCCGTTTTGTCAGTTTCTTTTTAGCTGTTTTGCTTTTCATGATATCTTGGCTTATCATGTTGATGATAAAAGACTGTCCAAAAAATTTTGAATCAGTCCAGATTCCCGATTTTATATTTTAAATTAAAGATTAATCGAATAATTTGGATAATTGACGTTTGCATGTTGTTCATTCCACATTTGCATTTTCTCGTATACTTTATTGAATTTATTGCAATAACAAAACTGTCTTCCAGTTATTGATTTATCCAGATACAGTACAGTATTTCGTTTTGATTCTATTGGCGATATTTAAATTAGCTATTAAAAATAAAATAATCGATACGAAAATTGTTTTTCTTGAAATTGTCTGTTGGTGGGCCAAAATGAAAATATCGATTCATTATGTTAACACTATTTTATTTTTCTAATATGACTTAAAACTAAAGAGGAAATAAATTTTATTTGGTTCTGCTGAAAGATTTTTGGAAACGAATATTCTATAACTGTTGGGAAAACTATATCTTAAGTTCTAAAAAAAAAAACAAATTTTCTTATATAATTAGATAACGAGCACAACGATAACTAGGAAACTAACTTTTCGTAATTTAACCATTCTAAGTTGTTAAGGAATAAAATCTTTTATTACCTGAAAGAATATTTGAAGTCTTGCATTTCCAATATAATGAATATAAATATGGTTATATGGAAATTCCCGTTTATTCAAAAAAACTTTTCTACTTTTAGTGAAAGAAATAGAGAGCGTTACACGATGGTTTAACCCTTTGAAAAATGAAGGATGAAGTGAGAATACAGAAAAGTATGAGGAAAGAGAGAAATTCTGCCAGAAGAAATATGACAGGCCATTAGCGAAAGAAAGAGGGCATCCCTTAGTCGCCTCTTACCATACGTGGGTGATATGAATTCTCTCTCCCTAATCATAGGAGAAGCAACTATTCTACTGATAACACAGACTCAATCGTAAATTGATACTGGACAAGACAAATTTCAAATTTTGGTGCATTTCCTCTTTGGCTCTATCAGGCTAGATTTTAGTTAACGATAGATTTGAAATACAATAAGTCGATTTCAGAATATTGATTAGTACATAAATAGCAATTTTTGTTTATATTACTCATCAAAATAGTTATATTGTGTTGTATGAAAAATGTTGTTATGAAAAATACGTAGGTTTGAATAGACGGGAATAAAAAATGTGTCTGTTGAAAATTAAATAAATTTAATTAGAACAATTTGGATCAGGCTACCGGCAAAAACTGGTTTTTAAGCAATGCCATTCCTCTTATTTTCATGATAAATTCTGAAAATTTAGATATGCGCAGTTTGAAAAATTATAAAAATTCGGCAGTAACCTAATTGCGTCGAAATACAATAGTACGCTCAATTAATAATTATTTCAATATAAAAAATAAGCCATTTATTTTTACGATTAAACATCATGCTCAACCGAAAATAGTGTTTATCATTATAGTAATTTTTTACTATGTTTTTATAGTTCGCGAACATTGATCGCTGTTTTCCTCAACTAAACCTATATTTGAGTTGTAGACGTTTCTGATGAAAAAGTGGTTCTATCGGACATGCCATGACTCAGTTTCACTAATGAAAACTATCTAAGCGTTTCCATGATGATTATAATTAAGCAGCAAATAAATCACTGAATGTATTCCCAAATTAAAAGAAACAAACACAACCACAACACAATCAAAGAAAAATACAATATTGTGTAAGCATTATTTTTCATAAGTTAATTTTTAATTTCACATTTGAAGCAAAGACATTTCTTAAATCATTTATTTAAAAAAAATAGTTGTAATTGTACATTAATGCAGAATTACGATACAAATAATGTCTTATAAAAAGCCGGATTTGAACTTTGTAAACAGTACTGTTATCAAAACAATAATGCAATAAAACTGCCAAATTTTATTACAACTTATATATAAGTCAGAATATTTTCTAGTTTTTTCCTCGACTGTCGTGATAATATTTGAAATATATACTATGTGTATATTACTTTAAGTGATTAATAAAATGGGGTATGTAATATAATATTGAGAATATGCACCAAAAAAAAAAAAAAAAAAAACTGAAAATAAACAATTTTTGGCATCCTTGCTTTCCAATTGACACCAAATTCAATTTTGTTATACTAAACTGTTTAGTATAACAAAATTGAATTTGGTGTCAATTGAGAAGCAAGGTTATTGAGAAAAATAAGAAAATTATCATTCAAAGCGTTTTTATATTCTAATATTATTTCTGTTATACTAAACTTATGTTTAGTATAACAGAAATAATATAGTTATTTCAGACCAGAAATACAGTTTATTCTGTTATACTAAACTTATGTTTAGTATAACAGAAATAATATTAGAATATAAAAAGAACCAGAAAAGTTTTATCGCATAACAGGAGAAGAAATCGTGTGAAGCACATAGCGAAGATGAATTTGATAGTGGTAATCAGATAGAAGTTAATACATTCTACTCTTAACCGAAAATTATTTTCCCCATACGATAAACGACTATCTGATAGGGATATGAGAATATATTTAGGTCATGCCCGGCTGCATTATTCTACTTTACTTTTTCGTCAATTATAAATTACATAATCCATTCATACGAGGAAAATTGTTTAATTTATAATGATTGCTTGACCATAGATAATATATAGGGAATAAGCACTGAAGAACAACATCCATATGTTAACATTAACATAACAATAATATCATTTTCGTAAGAACTGTTGAATCGTTTTTACAGTTGAAGGTTTTTTTAATAACATAATCCATGCATACGTAAAATATATAGCCTATTTTATAACACTTGTAATATTTAACTTATTCAGTTTTAGTAGAGAAATGTCATCATGAACTTAAGATTAGTTCATTATGATAATTCTTTACTAAAACTAAATGATTATGCATTTAAACTCTGTTTTAAAATGAATAAAACGTCTACTATATATGTAATGCTTATACAGATTTTCATAGCTAATTTTTATGATTATCAATGATTTAATGAAGCTAAATTCGTTCAAAATAGTAATGAGATTTAAAAAGTTAGATATATATGATTATTATTGATAATGTATAGTTGTTTTAGTCTAGAAAATGTTTATACTGCATATCAAATAGACTAAACTTTTTTGCCATGATATGTTATCACTTGAAATTAAATTCATGTTTTATTATTATAAACATCTGTTGTATTCTCGTTCAAAACATTTTAAATTATTAAGTTTTGAAATTTAAAATGTTTTAAACAAGAAAGAAAGAACAATAGATGTTTACAGGATTCTTTTTAATACTAAAACGTTTATTTAATATAAATAAAAATGCATTATTATATTATATTTCACATTTATTATAACTCACTAAAATCAAAAAATTCTAAGTCAGTTTTCTCCAGTGGTTTTTTTTTTCTTTGAAAATGGATTTAATTTATAAATCACATATAAGAAATTTTGATATATGCAGATTTCATGCTTTAAATATACCTTTTATGCTGTATATAATCGTATGCATCATAGAAATCATGTAATACTCGAAACATGAAATGATTAATCTGTACCGATTAGTTTATCGAGTTAAATATTTCCACGAGTTAGACTTAAAAACGAATATTTATGCGGATAAAGATGTTTACTGTGATTAGTAACGCTGTAACGATTTTTACTAGATTATTGATCAATGAGTAATCTACAAATAAGTATAAATATCATTCATATGTAAATTCCGAAGATAATGAATTTTTTTTAAATTTTAAGCGTCTTGTAATCGAGATTCAAAATTTATAACTTGAATAAATCAAAATTTGAATAATTTGCGATGTTTTATTCTTCAAATATTTTGGAGATGAATTGATAAAGCAAAAGATCGAAAATGCGATTATATAAAATGTATGTAAAAATATCCAAAATCTTTTAAATGAATATAATATCATTCATGTACCACAAACCAAAGATATCGGTTTTGTTTTAATTTTGAATGTTCATCATTTTAACGCAGGAATTTTAAAAATAGTAAGCATACATTTTAGGTAATAAGAAATAATCTAAAATGAATTAATATACAAATATTTAATTCTTGAATTATTTTTCAGCAGAACAGACGATGTGAATATAGTTTTTTGATGAAGATATTGCCATAAACTCGAGTTACTTACTATCGGTAAAAGCTTTATCTATATTTTGTGCTAATCGTATCGTAAGAATAAAATATTTAATGTGTTTATAATCTAACTCAAAAGGAAATTTTTAATAAATATGATAAGGGAAAAATACTGATAAGGATATTTTTATTTTAGTCGATCATCTTGAAAACAGATAGAATTACTGAAATTATAATCAACTCCTTCATATTAGAACCGTCTATTTTTCGTGTTAACACTTCGATATAAACTAAAATTTGTAATTTATGATTACAGGAGTACTATTCGCCATTTTGATACAACTCGATGGCCTCTCAAATGTTGAAAGAATGCGGAAAGTGGTCTTGATTATTTCTACTTAGAAAATCTTGTTATATCTCGCTTCCGCTAAGATAACTAAAAACATTTACAATAAACTACCACTATACTTATGTTTTATGTTGATTGATGATAAGCTTTTTTTTTATGATCTCAGTTCTTTCCTATATAAGAGTAGACCGAGCTTTTAAAACAGTTCTTTTATATTATTGCCAGCCTCCTTTCAGTAATTGTGGAAAATTACTAGCGGCTCTTAAGATTATTTCCAGATCTCCAAATAAGACAGATCAGTTTTAATAAAATATGATAAACATGCAGTGATAATTTTGATTTAATACAAGTCTGCGTCTGTTTCTCTCTCATGTTATTAGCATGATAAAATATTCCCAATTTTCATTCATAATATATATTTTTTGAGAATTCTGGTCTTTTTCTGAAGGGATTTGTTACGTTATGAAATGGATTTGCAGCATTCAGTGCAGTGCTTTTTTAACATTTGAAAACAGTTTTGTGCGTTTAATGTGTCTATACTGTTCAACATTTTTTTGTTTTAATGAAGAAAATTATAAATAATATCGATTGTATTGAATTTTAATTTTACTGAATTCTAGAAATAATTTTACTTTTCTGTTTTAAACGGATTTAAACAAATTGTGAAATTTGATAAAAGTATTTTATTACAAGAATTGGAAGTTGATAATCACATATTTATCATTTATTTAATAATCAAGATATAATCGATTAAAATTGCAACATTTTAATCGATTATATTTTTAAGATTTGTTGTTAATGATTATTTTGCACTGCTGAATACAGGATAATTCCAGGGCGAAAAGGTATTTTTATCTACTTGTTCAAATTTCCACGAAAATCGTCCGTTAAAATTTGAACAAGGCGACAAGGCCCTTTTTGCTCCAGTGGATCGTCTCTTATGTTGATGTTGATGCCCCAATGGTCTCTATCAACATAAGAGACCATTCCACGGGGGCAACAAGGCCCAGTGGAGATTCCACTGGGGCATAAAATATTAACTATATGTTATAGTATTCAGAACAAATAAAGAATAACTGTTTATTTGCTATAATTCAATACTAAGAAATTAGGATTTTTGCTAAAATTTAAGATGCGACTACTTTGATTGACATTATTGTTTTATTTTCTTAAATCGCCAACCAAATAGTCACATCTAAATTTTAACTAGTATCCTAATTTCTTAATGCTGTACTTGGCTTATTATTTTACATATTATATGTTTTTAATTGGATATCATTTAATTTTTAGATGAAAACTATTTTTCTGAGAGAGAGATTCTAACCACAATATGTTAATATATCATTAAATACCCTCATTATTTTTAATCCGATTGAATCGAAACTTTTAGGAAACACTTAGTGAAATAATAAAGCATGCATATATCAAATTTGGTCGAAATCGGTTGACGCGATACGACCTGTAGAAGAGTTCATGATGAACTCTACTTCCATAATTTTGGTCCTAATTTTGGCTGCATTTTGCGATTCAGAAAATCTTAAATAATGCGAATAACATTTACATGCTAGATTTGTTTGAAATCAGTTGAACGATGTGACTTATAGAGACATTTCTAGATAAGAGAATCATCTTCTTCTTCTACACCTTTTAATTTTAGCTTAATTAGGCTAAAATTTTCAGATTTTAATTGAACTAGGATAGGGTTTTTTATATCTAATCACTGTCTGTAAAGTATCAACTAGATTTTTAATCTTTGTTTTTGCAATTTTATCATAAAATATCAATTTTATCATCGATTTTATCATATTTTTTCCCAAACTTTTTGGAATTGCGACCCTTTGCTGAAATTCTTTATACTTCATCGACCTTCAACTATTCAATCAAAATAAAAATAATATAATCTAAGGATAATGTCTGAGTTTAATCATTATGAAGAGTCTGTGTTTCTTAATTTATATCAAAAAATATAGGAAACGTTTAATGAAGCTCTAAACGGAGGTCTAATTTGATATATATATATCATTTAAAATTAAAATATTTCAAATATTTTTACCTTGTTTTAATTTAAAAAATTATTTTTGAAGCTTTGTTTATTTTTCCATTTTTTGGAACTATTTTTTTGGAATTTATTCCGTATTTTTTCTGAATTCCTCTATAGAAATAACATATATTAAAAATAAATTAACATATTCTCAATATATATATATATACAATATACTTTTATGTATATACTGTATAAAAAGTAAAACGAATTAAAACAATCGACATTAATAATAACGATATCTCCTGAAATTTGTTCTGAATACTATATATTAAACAACTCTTTGTTGTTTTTGAATAAATATGCAATATTTCATGGAAGTGTTTAATTTTTAATATAAATGTAGTTGTTTCAAGAGGCGCGGAAGTGATTCCATCATGACTGAATCTTATTATCCAAAATTCAACTCGCTGTAACTTTGATCCTAAGCCAAATATTATTACTAATCTATAATTTATATTCGAGTAAAAATATCCAATAAGACACGACTGCCAAATTTGAAGCTTTAAATCCAATTAATAAAAGAATTAGAGCAGTTTAAAAATTGAAAAAAAAATCTGCAAAAAGCATTTCAGATTTTTCTTCTTTTCCTCCGCAAACATCTCTACAGATCGCATCGTTCAATCGATAGCGATAAAATTTGGGATATAAATATTTCTTAGATTACTTGAAATCCCCTGAAAATTCCAGCACAATCGATCAAAATAAAAGTAGAGAAATGATGGATCAGTTTTCCATAAACATTTCTACAGTATATATGGCATTGTTCAATCCCTTTTGACCAAATTTCGAATATCGGCATACCCTAGCTCAGGAGTCCCCAGAGCGATAATAGAATATAGGAGGTTGATAAACTTCAAAGGATCGATTGAATATTTATATTCATATTCATATATTTCAGATTATTTTCAGAAATAGAAGAAATAATGATGGTTTTACTATTAAAATGTAAAATATAACTTATGTTGCAAAAATTTGATCATTTTTGAAAAACCTAAAAAGTTATTATTTTATAAATATTTAAATTAATTTCTTAATGTGTCTATTGATTTTGTACAGTTTCCCAGAACTTTTTCATTGCATTATTTTCTATTGAATTGTTATACTATGATATACAGGGTGTCCCATAAGTCGTGGTCGTAAATTTAATGCTATGCATATTCAATAGTAAGGAACAAAAAACTCCCTATGAACATAGGTCGAACAACGCACCGTTTCCGAGAAATGATGACTTTATTGACAAATG